>VZTF01003218.1:1726-18820 GCA_013397755.1 Cnemophilus loriae
CAGCAGCAGCAGAAGCAGCAGCAGCAGCAGCAGCACCAGCCGGCGGTGCCGATGGATTGCCGGGAGCGCCGGGAGCCCCCGGTGCCGCCGCCGTTCCCAGCGCAGCCCCGCGCCGGACGCGCGCCGGGGACATCGCCCGCTGTGCCCGCAACCAGAGCCCCGCCCCGGCCCTTCGACCACGGCAGCAGGAGCTCCGAGCAGGACGAGGATGAGGAGGATGAAGAAGAGGAGGAGGACGAGGACGACGACGAAGAAGACGGCGCCGAGCTGGAGGACGGCGCCAAGGAGAGCTGCTCTGCCCTCAAGTATTTCCGCGCTCCCAAGGCCGCCCATCCCAACCCAAGGGCGGCCTCCAGCCCCGTGCCGGCCGTGGGGCACCCGCGGGGCGCCCAGCAGGGCAAGGAGGAGCAGGGCAGAGACTCTGCCAAGCATCCCGGGGCTCCGGCGGCGCGCCCGGGCTGGCGCCTGGAGGAGCAGCAGCTCAAACAGGTCGGTGCCAGCGTTCCCCGCTCCCAAAAACCGCCATTTCCGTTTCTTCGGAAGCGCTTTGGGAGGCGATGCTTCCCTGGGGTGCTCTCCTTTGCGAAGAGATCCCACGGTTTTATGGATTTGCAGCTCTCCCGCTCAGTGAGAGCGTTTGTGGGGAGGGCCTGGTGGTTTATTCCTTTGCTAACACCTGGCTGGGGTCATTCCTCGCCAGACCTCCGGGCTCCTGGAATTCTGAATTCCCGGGTGCTGGCGTGGGCGGGCAGGGAGATGTGCCCTGATGCTGGGAGTCAGAGCCACTTGGTATTCCACGTGTGGGAAGCAAGGAAGGAAGGAGCCAGCTCGCCGCTGCCTCGTGGGAGGTTAACTCCACGTTTTACTCAGGAATTACCGCTCCTCGTAGTGCCAAGGGGGTCGTGGAATTATTTCCCTTGCTGCCAGTGGGTGTTCCAGCGGATCCCTGGGGAGCAGGTGGGTGTTCCCACACCCAGCTCCTTGGGGAGCGACCCTGGGGCTGTAAGACACCCAGGGAAGCACTTGCTGCTGGTTTTTCTCACCGGAGGGGCTGGGTGCAGGACGGGGAGTTGCTCAAGCTCCCGCGGCGGGGAAACGAGGTGGGTTTGTCGGTCAGGGGCTGTTGCCTCAGAATTTACGGGATGGGAGTGGTGAAAACTTCCTCTTTCGGGGCTCTGGGCGAGGAGGAGGAGGCAGGGCTCGGCTCTGAAGGGATGAGTTTCTTTAAGAAGCCAAATAAGCTGGGCTCAGTGCCGGGCTGGTTCTGTTCCTTGCTTCTCGCCCCCGTTGGGAGAGCCCTGCAGATCTCACTGGTCATTCTGGCCATGAAACCGGCCACTGGGCTGGGCTTGGCTTGTCTGGAAGAGGGGAAAAAGGTGGAATGAAACATCATTCCACAGCTGGCACAGTGTGCCTTTGGCCCATCCCTGCGCTTTGGGAGGTCACGGCTTAGTCTGGTTCAGGCCGCTTTAGTCTGGGAGCCCAGAGCACCCAAAGCTTCAGCAGGAAAATCTGAAATAAATTATTTTGCTGCTGCGTTAATCTGCTGGGAAAGGCAGGAATCCGTGGACACCGAGGTCGGGAGTGGGTTGTAAAGGAATGGCAGGGCTGTGGCAGCTCTGGAAAACGTGGCAGGAAGAGGGCAGGTCCCCCTGTTGTCCCCAGGCGTTGTCCCCTGGCACAGCCACTGGAGGTGGAGTGGCTTGGGGTCCAGATGGAACTGCTGATTCCCAGTTCAGAGCTGGGAAATAAAACCAGGAAAAGGGGGAGAGTTGTGTGGGGAGCCACTTAATTCTCTGGGATCTTTAATGTCGAGGCGTGTTTTAAAGGGAGGAGCTTTGTCCTTTGCTCTCTGTGTTTAACGGGCAGAAAATCCAGGATGAAACGGCTTCTCCAGTTTGTTTCCAAAATTATTGCTGAATTAGGCTTTTCTTTTTTAGCTTCTTTTACCAGTCCCGTGCCCTGCTCCGGGAGCATTCCCGGGATGCAGAATGCTCATGGAAACAGGGTCGGGGGGGGGAAAGCCACTTAATTTCTTCCTTCGGGGGCGCTTTGTTCTTTAGGAAGCCTTGAGGAAAAATGCCCCTTGGAATCGTGAGGCTGGGATTGCCTGGCAGAAAGTTGGGAGCCGCCAGGAAAACGAAGCCACTTCCGTCCCACCCCAGGGAAAAATTGTAGGAGGAGGCTGCGGGCTCAGCTCGTGGGAACGAGCTGGATTTTGGGGCGGCAGGGAATTTTGTCAGCACGAGGAGCGGAGGAGCTTGGCCAGGAGAAGGAATTGCTGGGGGGGTTGCTCCGTTTGCTCCTCTGGAACGCCCCGAAATCCACCCCAGCTCCTGGAAAATGGAAGAGCCTTTGGGGAAAAGCGAGGGTTTAACTCCAGGGGTGCCAGCGTTGGGTTTGGTGGGTGCTGGGTTCCATCCAGGTGGGAATGCTGCTGTTCCCAGTAGGGAAAAGTAGGAGCAGCGCTTGGTGCTGCTTCCACCCATCCCAGCAGCAGCAGCAGTTCCGTGAGGAATGTGAGGAGAAATCCCAGATTTCCAGGCCTCAGCTGCTGCTGGATGCCTTTTTCCACGGAGCGAGGCGAGCGTCCGTAAAGCACCGGACACTGGGAATGTTTGCGCCCCTGTTTTTTGGGGGGATGTCTCGGGGCAGCTTCCCAAAAATCCCCGGGCGCCGCCAAAAAAACCCTGACCCGAACCTTCCCGGAGGTCACGCCGTTTATTAAGATAAGTCAGCTTAAAATAATTACTGAGCCCCCTTCACTGCGGGCCCCGGGAACGAGCGGCTGGGATTCCATCCCCTGAAATATGTGCCGGGATTGCTCGGGAGAGACCCTTTAATCCAGGAGGGAGTGGGGGGAAAAGGGGCATTTTCACGCTGGCGTTTTTGCCCTGTGGTTGTTTCGGACACCCAGGGCCGGAATCGGGGTTGGATTTTCGGGTCCTTCGGCGTGTCACGGGATATTTTCCCTCTTACGCTGCGGCGGGAGGAGATCCCTCGCTCCCGGCTGAGAGCAGACACCTGGGATTTTCTCCTGCCGTGGTGGCAGGTTTGAATCCTCCCTTTGCCACTCGCTGCTTCTCCTGAAATCCCTGGCTCAGGTTCAGAGGATTCCCCGGCTCCTCACCTGCGGAATTCCACGGGTGAGTTGGATGGATCCGACTGTGCTGGATCCCGAGGCAGGAAAAGGAGCTCGTGTGTATCCCGAGGCAGATACAGCTCGTTTTAGGGTTTATTCAGGTGCCGCACTTATTTTTAGGAATCGTGGCAGCTTGGCTCCCTCAGTGCCAGTTCCCAGGGATGCGAGCTGGAGGCAGGAGGTGCAAGGAGCTGGAATGTGTTGTTTCCTCGCACTGGTGTTTTTGACTTTGGGCTGGCACCGAGGATCGCCTCCTCCCACCCCAAATCACTCAGGTTTTGGCTGATTCCTCCGAGTCTTTGGGAGCAGGAGGCGTTCAGGGAGCTTTTCCTCAGGGGTGAGGGAGCAGGTTCCCGTTTGCTCACGGCAGCACATGAAAGAAACGCAATTAAAAAAAAAAAAAAAAACCAAAACAATTAATCGGTTAAACTTCAGCCCTTTCCTTTCCTTTCCCTTCCCCATCCTCCCTGCCATTCCTGAAATCACTAAAATGTTTTCGAGGGCTGCCTTTGAAGCTGAATTGAGCTCTGTCATTAGGAAGGCAGGCAAGGGTTGATTCCCATTCCAGGGGAGCTGGTGTGGGCAGTAATTACCGCTTGGCTCTCTCCGTGCCTGAGAACTTGCAGCTCGGGGCAGCAGCCCTGATCTTATCAGCCTTTGTGCTACAACAGTTTTCTTTCTCAGAGCATCTGTTTCACTTCCTAAGGCTTAACTCTGCCCACAGAAGGAATTTCTGTGGATTCCCTGATAATCCTGAAATTGCTGCCCGCCCCCCCCCACCTCCCCAGTCCCTTTTCATTGACTCGACCCACGGGGCAGGGGAGGGGTTTCCTTGGGCCCTCAGCCTCATCCCCAGGTGGGTATTTCAGCAGATTCCTGGCCTAAAACCTCTGTGCGAGGTGAGGAGGTGCGGGATGAGTCTGGGTTTCGTGGCGGAAGTGTTTTATTTCCTCTGGTTTGGAAGGTTTTTATCCTTGGAAGGCCGGGAGGTGTTTGTCATCTCCTCCTCCACCTGCTCGGCAGCTCGGGGTTAACTCCGGCTTGGGATTGGGAACCGAAATTGCTCTGGACGTCTGAGCTTGCCTCTAATCAGATACTCCAGGTGGCTGGGGAGTAATCCCAAAATAGGGCTGGATGGAATTGCTGCTGAAGCCTTGTTAGTGGGGAGGGGGCAGTTGGGGGGGGCTCTGGCGGCCTCCGAGGTGGCAGTGGCACAGGGAGGGCTCTGAGGTGGCCCCAGAGGTGGCAGTGGCCCAGGGAGGGCTCCGGTGGCCCAGGGAGGGCTCTCTGAAGTGGCAGTAGCACACAGAGGGCTCTGGTGGCACAGAGAGGGCTCTGGTGGCCCCAGAGGTGGCAGTGGCACAGGGAGGGCTCTGAGGTGGCAGTGGCGCAAGGAGGACTCTCCGAGGTGTCAGTGGCCCAGGGAGGGCTCTCTGAGGTGGCAGTGGCACAGGGAGGGCTCTGAGGTGGCCCCAGAGGTGGCAGTGGCACAGGGAGGGCTCTGGCGGCCCAGGGAGGACTCTCTGAGGTGGCAGTGGCACAGCGAGGGCCGGTTGTCACACGTCAGCGAATTCCCGGGATGCAGAGGGCAGGAGGGAGGGGAGAGGCAGGACCCTCCCCCTGCCTCCCTGAGCGGGGTTTGCTCCTTGCCGCCGCTCTCACCGGGCTCCTCCGAAGGTCTCGTGGGGATTTATTGGCTTCTCCTGCCCTTCCTGCAGCGGAGGGACTTCACTGGAGCACCTCTGTGGCGGTTTCCCCGCGCTGGAGTCTCCCTTGGGATCACTGCTGATGTTTGGGGTCTGGCGAGAGGAATATTCCCTCTGGACCCTGGGGCTGGATGAATCCTGTTCCGTGGATAAATACAGCTTTCCGTGGATAAACACAGCTTTGTTCCCTGCTCTGCCCCCCGGAGCAGCCCCGTGCTGCATCCCCACGTCTCCGCACCCCCCTGGGCGAGGAGCCCTCTCGTTGTCCCCTGGCGGTGGGAAGTGTCCCCAGGCCCTCCCAGCTGCAGCAGGAGGAGGTGCTGGGGCTGCCCAGAGCCCCCTCAGCTCGGGTCACGCCAGGTGAGAGCCGTCCCTGCAGGTTTGGTGGCCATATGGCCAAAGCCTGGTGGCTTCAGCTCCTCCTAAGCTCCTTTTCCCAGGAGGTGCGGAGCTCCTTGTCCCGAGATCCCAGCGTGGAGCTGAGGGAAGTGGGATGGATTTATCCTGCTTGTCCCCTGCCATTCTGTTCTAATCACCCTTTTTCTTCACAGACAACAAGCCAAACATGTTCTCTTTAATTTTTAAAGAGTCTTCAAGCCCTTTGAAAGTTTTGTTCCTGGGAGTTATCCCAAGTTCAAAGCCACCGGCAGGAGGGAATTGTCTCCTTTAACCCCTCTTCTCTCTCATCCCTGCCCTCAAATGTAGCGGAATAAGCTCTCAGCGTGACCAGAATTCCCTCTGGAAGCGCGTTCTGCCCTCTGGATTTGTACCCAAATGCAAACTCGGGAAGGGAGCAGCCAAAGGAGAGGGTCAGGAAGCCGAACCTTCACGAACCCCCGAGCCTTGGGGTGTGGAAAGTCCAGGATGGGCAATTCCCGCTTCCTCCTTTTCCTTCCGCAGCATCCGATTCTGGCTGCTCCATAGGTGTGATCCCAGTGGGCTTCTAAGAGCAGCTGGATGCTTCCGTAATTAGCCAAAAATCCGTGGGTTTAATCTCTGCTGGAGAGGGAGAGGCTCTGGGAGAAAGGAGATTGGGATGAATCCTCCCATGAGCAAAACCCGGCCTCGGATCCGTGCCTGGAGAGGGCTGGGAATTGATCCGCTGGCAGCAAACAGCTGACATAACAGAAGTGGCAATAATCCCCCATTAAATATCTCTCAGCTGATGGGGCTCGCCGGGTAATTGACTTTCCAGCAGGAATTACTGGCTCAAACCAAATCAGTGGGCATTAGGGAGCTCATTCCGGGCCTCGGGATCGGGCACGGAGCTCTTCATCTTCCTAATTAAATGTGTGTCTCGCAGCCGGATGACTCCGGGGTTTTGGGATGCTGGAGCACCTCCCGAATTCCCAGGGGGTGTTTTTTGGGGGTGCTGGAACCTTTTCTCTCCGTGTGTTTATCCAGGTGGATTTGGCTCTTCCTTTTCCCAGCCCGCGCCGGACTGGGACTTTACAGAGCTGGTGTTGTCAGGGCGCTTGGATTTATTTCAGGATCATCCTGGCCTTCCACACAGCTGGAGCTGCTGTTTTCCAGCCCTTGGTGCCCATTCCAGGATGGTGATTTCCCAACTGGAACAGGGCCTAACCAGACCAATCCTTTTTAACGAGCCTTAATCCGGCAAAGCCGAGCTTTCCATTTCTCCGGGGGAAATCCGCATCCTCCCGGGAGTCAGGGCTGGCAAGCGGCTTTCCAGAGGGATTATTCCCGTCCTTCTGGCCCTGGTTTTGTAGGGAAGGATGGCAGGGCTCTTCCAGGTGTGCTGGGTGTCACCTGGACAACGGGAAGGAAGGGTGACACATTTCAGCGGCGGCTCCGGGGTGTGCCCCTGGAAAAAAGATGGGCACAAGGAGAAAAAGCAGCACCTCGGAGGTGCTGGACCTCGTTCCAGCAGAGCCACGGAGGAGCTGGCATCCTTCCCTTCAGGAGGACGGGGAACGTGGCTGGGAGGTGAAATTCCGCTTCCCATTTCGCGTGAGAGATCCCAGGGAATTGTGACAAAAGCACAATCCCCTCCCTCTCCGCCTCTCTTGTCGCCTCGGGCTAAGCCAGCAGCTGCTTTTCCCTGTGTTTGTGCCCAAAAATCCACGTGTTCAAACCTTCTGGAGCCTTTCCTCGGGAATCCTTTCCTCCTTGCCTGTGTTTTTGCCTCCCCAGAACGGCAGCGTGAGCTGGAGCGACGAAGGCGACGGGTGCCGGGGAAGGGAAATCTCCCGAGACTTCGCCAAGGTGGGTCTGGCCACGGGCGCTTTGGGGAAGGGGGGGTTTGGGGAATTCTCCCCCTGATCCGTGGCCTGGAGGGAATTGGTGGGAAAACCGCTTTGTCCTGCAGTTTGGGGCCGTTTTGTTGCCTTGGGATGTCATTTGAACTTAAGAATTAGCAACCAGATTTTTGGACATTTAAAAACTTCGGTCCAGCTGGGAGGAGAACGTTTTCCCTGTGGAATCCTGAGCTGGGAGAAGAACGTTTTTCCCTCTGGAATCCTGAGCTGGGAGAACAACGTTTTCCCTCTGGAATCCTGTGCTCGTGGATTTGAGTGTGGCACAGCAAGCTGGAGGAATTCAGTTTAAACTGAGGCTGCTCGCTCTCTGTGGCTCCGCTCTTCCCTGGAGCTTCCCAGGAATTCAGCCCCAAAATTCCCCTCTCTTTTGGGATACGCTTCCTGGGGAACTTTATTTTAATGATTTCGGGCGTTTCAAGCCTTGGGGTAAAAGTTATTGATTCTGGGCTGGTTTCTGGCATTTCTGAAGGCTTTGGGTTTACTTGGAGGCGCTGCCGGGCACCCGGGGAAGCTCTGTCCTTTCATCTCCTCCTCCTGGGGGTTTGGCAATGCCTGAAGGAGGGAGCTGCGAGTGCAGGAGAAGCTGCAGGGAAGTTTGACCCCCCTGGTGCCTCAGGAGTGCCATTGATCTGTCCCAAAGCACTGTCACCTCCCTTCTGGTTGTGCCCCCGTCCTCCCCAGCTCATCTCCACCGCTTCCAGCTGGCTTCAGACCCTGCTCTGTCCCGTTAAACTGAGGTGAGGCTTGGATTTGATCACCTTGGAAATCTTTTCCAACCTCGGTGACTCTGGGAATGAGTTCCCGAGGGTCCTCAGGCTGTCGCTGTCGCAGCCGTGGCCACCGAGTTCCTCAGGAGCCTCTCCCTGTTCCCCCTCTCTGCCTGTGCTTTCCTTTCACCTTGGAAGAAGCCAGTATCCCAAAATTTTCTCTCCCCCTGTGGGTTTTTGCCCTCATTTCGGTTTGTTTGCCCCCTCCCCAGCTCTACGAACTGGACAGCGATCCCGAGCGGAAGGAATTCCTGGACGACCTCTTCATCTTCATGCAGAAGAGGGGTGAGTGGGATCTGCTCGGATTCCGTGAGTAAAACAGGGCAGGAGAGGGAATTCTTCCGTCCTGAGGCTGGAGGAACAAATCCAGGCCTGGAGCTTGCAGATCAGGTGGGAGAGCAGAGCTAAAACTTGGGGCATTTCCCTTGAGAGAGGAGGAGGCTGATCCCAAGCAGTATCCATCCAAAATCTATGCGGATTTTCCCTCTCCAGCAGTTCCAAGTTGTTAAACTCGAGCCGAGGCGGGTTTTTTTTTTTTTTTTGCTGGAATTTTTGGCTTCCGAGTGCAGAGCCAGGATGAATTAATTCCCTTGCAGACCTTAACCCGAGCTCACCTGTGGGCACTGACAGCGCCGCGAGCAGCAAAGGGAAATCTGCTGCGTGCTCCAGTGTCTCCTTCCTCTTGCCCGTTAATTATTGATAATTACCACGCTCTCAGGGCCGGGGCTGAGCCGGTCACCAGCTGGAGGAGTGCAGCTTTTAATCAGCCGGGCTCTTGTTTGCTGGAGACTCCCTTGTTGTCCTGCCTGCTGATGCATCCGCGGGGGAGAGGAGCTGGGAGAGGCTGGGAATGTTTGGATTGGTTGATTTCAGGGAGCCCAGTTCCTTCAGGCTGCTGGGAAAACCGAGCTGTGGGAGGTGGCTTCTCCTCCGTCCTTAATCCTGTGCCCTCCTGCAAAGGGAATATTTTCGCCTGGCGTGGTTTTTTTAACAGCTGTGCGCCCATTTTTCCCTGTTCCTGCTCTTCCCAGGGATTTGGGTGGCAGGGAGTGGGTGCACGTCCCGCTGTGGGCTGGGCTGGGAGCTGGGAGAACCATGAGGAGTCGCTTCTCCCCTTTCTCCACGTGCTGGCAAACATCCCAATCCAAGGATGAAGAGCTGCCTCGTTCCCAGAAAAACCCCCAAATCCAGCTCCTTGCCTCTGAGAGGAAATTGTTTCTAAAATCCCAATCCAGGGCCGAAGAGCTGCCCTGTTCCCAAAAAAACCCCAAAACCAGCTCCTCTCCGGAGAGTAAATTGTTTCTAAAATCCCAATCCCAAACTGAGGAGAGCAAATTGCTTCTAAAATCCCAATCCAGGGCTGAAGAGCTGCCTTGTTCCCAAAAAAACCCCAAAACCAGCTCCTCTCCCAAGAACAAATTGTTTCTAAAATCCCAATCCGGGGCTGAAGACCTGCAAAGAACCCCCAAATTCAGCTCCTTGCCCCTGAGAGCAAATTGTGTCTGAAATCCCAATCCCAAACTGAGGAGAGCAAATTGTTTCTAAAATCCCAGTCCAGGGCTGAATAGCTGCAAAGAACCCCAAAATCCAGCTCTGTGCCCCTGAGAGCAAATTGTTTCTAAAATCCCAATCCAAGGCTGAGGAGCTGCCTCGTTCCCAAAAAAAACCCAAATCCAGCCCCTTGCCCCTGAGAGCAAATTGTGTCTAAAATCCCAATCCAGGGCTGAGGAGAGCAAATTGTTTCTAAAATCCCAATCCAAGTCTGAAGAGCTGCCTCGTTCCCAAAAAAAACCCCAAATCCAGCCCCTTGCCCCTGAGAGCAAAGTGGTTTTTGGCCGGGACGTGTGAAGAGCTGCTCAATTTTCACCTCGCCTCCGAGGGGCTGGGGAGCAGCTCTGCCCATAAACCACCCCCGCCGTAAAAACCCGGGATTCGCTGCCGTCCGGGAGGAGCTGATGGGTTCAGCAACCGCGCCCGGTGGGAGAGATAAACGGGAGATTTCACAGGAGCCGCGGGCACGGAAAGGTCGGGCTGCTTTGGGAGTGCCCCCGGGGATGGGGCAGCCGTGAAACGGCTCTAACGCGGATCAAACGTGCGGGTCCCCGGCACAGCGGGCTGCCCCCGGCAGCTGCAGCCGATAAAACGGCCCCGGAGCAGCGGAAATGATGGAAAGGGATGGGGAGAAGGAGGCTGGAACCGGCTTTTTTGGGGTTTTATTCCCGGGGAGAGGAAGGGGCAGGTGGGCACGGGGAGGGCGGCACGGCTGGCGCAGAGCAGGACGCGTGTCCCTGGTGTCCCTTCCCCTCCTCCAGCAGTGCCTCTCCCCGGGCTCTGGTGGTGCTCGGAGCCCCCAGGGCTGGCCCCCATCCCCGGGAGTGCCCAGGGAGCAGCCCGGGGTGGTGGGAGGCGTCCCTGTCCTTCGGGGTCCTTGCCAGCCCAAACCGTCCCGTGGTGTGTTTTGGAGTTCCCGCTGCACGAGGAGCTGCTTCGGGGGCAGTTTTGGGGTTTGGGGCGTTTCCGAGGGCGTGGAACGAGGGTTCCCTGGACTTGTTCCTGCTGTGTGGCAGGAGCTTTCCAGGTTTTCTCCTTGGACCCTCTGGATTGAGCAGTGGGACATCATAAATTCCATGCTCTGCTCTGGTCCCTGTGCTGGAGCAAACGCTGCCCTGAACAGCTCTGCTGTGGCAAATCCTCCACTGGATGGTCCCAAAGTACCAGGAAAGGCTTTTTCCCTCTCAAACCCTTGGATTTGTGCCTCCCTGGGCACCTGTTCCAACCCAGAGCCGGGGAAGATGGAGCCTCTTGCAGGTGGAACTTTGGGGGAATCCCGGAAATGTTTTAGGGTTTTCTTTTATATGGTTTGAAAGAATGATTTCTTTTTTTTTTTTTCCGTAATTTGTCGAGGGAGCTGCCGTCCTGGTTTACGTTCCTGCTTTCTCGAGTGGCTGGAGCCTTTCAGAGCAGGGAATCCACCATTCCTTGCATTTAAACATCTTAAAAAACCAAAAAATCTTTTCTGGGAAAGTAAACATTACAGTTCGAGTAATTAATTATCCCTTGAAGCAGCTGGGAATGGTGGTTTAGAGGGAATATTGCTTTAGCTCCGAAGAAAAATCCCATTGGAAGTCATTAGTGGGAAAACTGAGCGAGGAGTTTGCCTGGTCCTGGCTTAGAGGAGCTTTGGTTTGGGTTTAGTCGAGGTGGAGGGTGTTTGGGGTCCCTGTTCCAGGGCAGGATCAGGGACTGCAGCGCTCCCTGGGATCCAGGGCAGGATCAGGGACTGCAGCGCTCCCTGGGATCCAGGGCAGGATCAGGGACTGCAGCGCTCCCTGGGATCCAGGGCAGGATCAGGGACTGCAGCGCTCCCTGGGATCCAGGGCAGGATCAGGGACTGCAGCGCTCCCTGGGATCCAGGGCAGGATCAGGGACTGCAGCGCTCCCTGGGATCCAGGGCAGGATCAGGGACTGCAGCGCTCCCTGGGATCCAGGGCAGGATCAGGGACTGCAGCGCTCCCTGGGATCCAGGGCAGGATCAGGGACTGCAGCGCTCCCTGGGATCCAGGGCAGGATCAGGGACTGCAGCGCTCCCTGGGATCCAGGGCAGGATCAGGGACTGCAGCGCTCCCTGGGATCCAGGGCAGGATCAGGGACTGCAGCGCTCCCTGGGATCCAGGGCAGGATCAGGGACTGCAGCGCTCCCTGGGATCCAGGGCAGGATCAGGGACTGCAGCGCTCCCTGGGATCCAGGGCAGGATCAGGGACTGCAGCGCTCCCTGGGATCCAGGGCAGGATCAGGGACTGCAGCTCTCCCTGGGATCCCCATTCCAGGGATTGCAGCTCCCCATGGGATCCCCGTTCCTTTTTATCCCAACTCTGGAGAACCAAACCCCATAAAACTCGCGCTGAACCCCTGAACCAGCCGGGATTTGTCCTTGGAGAGGGATCAGGGCAAACCAGGAGCTGAGGCAGTGCAGGGGCCAGGTCGATTCTGCTGCTGTGAAATGAATTTCCCCTCTGTTTACCTGGGAGATCTCACGCCCCACGGAATTACCGTGCCTCCCTTCAGAGAAACACAGAGTTCTGTTCCCCTCGAGATTTGGCTCAATATTATTTCAAATCACTGTGGGCTTCCCCAGTTTCCTGGGGGGAAACCTGTTCCTTTTGGCCGCCTGGTAACAGCATCTCCTCTGAACATATTTGGAGTGGGAAGAGCAGCTTTTTATTTACCTGCTACAGGTTGTGGCTTCAAAACGTCTTTTCTCTGCCTGTTTTTCACTGCAGAGCACATTTTATTGCGATTTAAGTGTTGCTCTGCTGAACAAACGCTCGGGATTCTCACCTCCTTTGTTCCTCGCTGTAAAATGGACACTTGTGGAAGGAAATTGGATAGGGAAGGTGGGAGGCGGTTGGGAAAGCGGAGCTGCGGGCTGGGTGTGATTAAATGCTCTTTGTGCAGGACAAGCCGTGGCTCAGGCTGCTGGAAATCCCTGGGTGTTTCAGGGAATCTCCAAGCAAAACCCCTGGAATTCCGTTCGAACCCACCTTTTGGGGCAGTTTTCCTCAGCCTCGCGTCTCCAGGTCGAGGCCTGACTCCGAAGTTTGGCCGAGGGAGGGTGGAGAAGAGGACAACGAACCCCTGGGGCAGGGAGAGGATAGTCCGAAATTAATCCCTCAGCGCTGGATCTGCCAAACCCCCTTCCCCAGGAGCTGCTCCCCGGGTGTAAGCCCAGGGTTTCCAGGGACTCGCGCCTCCCTCAGCCCCGCTGGGAGCTCCGGGAGGCTGCAAATCCGGCGGATTTTCCGAGCAGGGCGCAAGAGGGGACGCTGAGGCCTCTCTGGATGAGCCCCCGAGGCTCCCGATCCGTCTGCCTGGAACAGAGGAGGCTTTGGGAGGGGAGGAATTCCCTCAAAGGCCGGAGATGCTTATGGCTCCAGTCAGCCTTCCTCCAGGGAAAGCCTTTATCCCAGAAATCCCGATTTTCGCTGCCTTTCTCCACAGAAAACCGGGAGCCCGCGGGGGAAAGCCTCTGCTTTCCCCTTCCACGTTGATCAGCTGTGCGTCTTCCCTCTTCCAGCGGGAAAAGCTCCTCGTGCCCCTCGTTTGGCTGGGGTGAGCCGAGTTACGGAGCTGCTGAAAAGCAGGAAAAGTTGTTTTCCGAGGAAGCTGGGAGGGGAGGATCTTCCTCTGCCTCCCGGAGCTGGGCAGGGCTCGGGGCGGGAGGCTTGGAAGTACAGTAAAATGAGTTTGCCATCAAAAGGCAACAAGTCTTGTGCCGTGCCCCCGGCTGCTGACCTTTCCCTCTGGAATTCTGCCCCCTGACCCCGGGATCATTAATCCTGGCGCTGCCAGATGACAGTAATCCATCACGGCCCCTGACAGCCCTGCCCGGCACAGGATCCGCCGGGCTCTCGGCTTTCAGCCTTTCCTGTCTGGGGGTTTCCAATCAAGGCTTTATCGCCTTCCCCGGGCAGGGCTGGGGGAGGAGAGGGCACCGCATCCCAGGGCTGCCTCTGGGAAACGCCGGGGATTCGCCGGGGCCGGATCCGCGGGGTGGTATTGGGGCAGCGCTGTAGGAACGCACGGAAAATGGAATTATTCCAGCTCCTGGCAGAGGGAGAAGGACGGGAGCAGCCCTGGCCCTGCTCTAAAGTTTCTCATCTGCACAAAGAGATTTTTATTTGGGGCGGGGGAAAACCAAGCTCGAGGTTTGATAGATTTGTGTTGTCCGTGTAAACACATTTAGCTGAGTTTATAAACATGTGTTTCTATGTAAATCCCCGATTAGCTGAGTTGATGAACACATTTTTCCATCTAAATTTCCATTTAGCCGAGCTTATAAATGAAATTTCAGGGCACTTCGGTCCTGTTTGAAAGCAAAGCTGAGGGAGGGAAGGTGTCCAAGGGGTGCCAAGGGGATTCAGGGAGGTCGGACCCCGTCGCTGTTCCTGCTCCGGCTGGGAGCAGCTCCCTGGAAATGCCTCAACCTTTATTCCCCGCCGGTGCAGGTGAAGTTTGTGCCTCTCACAGGATTAATAATTCGTGTATTTTCCCATCTGCCAAGCTGGGGGGATCTGGAGAAGGGTTAAAAGTGTGTTTGGGGGCAAGTGCAGGGTGTTAAAAGGCAGATATTTATTAGTATTTCCGTGTGAGCAGCTGGGTTGCCGAGATCCTTGTCCATGGCCCTTCCCTTTCACTCTCCAGCTGGATGAAAGTCCCTGCCGGACGAGTTAATTCTCTAAATTGGATTGGGGAAACTCGGGTGGCTTTGGGTGGGGGGGAGAGGGGCTTCATCCTCATCCTCCTCCTCCTCCCAGCCGAGCAAAGGCTTTGCTGCTCTCACTAATTAACGAAAGAAGGGGCGTTCCGGGGTGTCCCGGCTGCTCCTGGGGGGCTTTGGAAGGAAATATTTCCCCGTTTTCCCTGCGGGCGTGGCTCAGCTGATGAGTGCCAGCTCGGTAACTTGATCGTTCCCTGATTCCCGGTGGATTCCCGAGGATTTTCGGGAGGGAGGGATGGAGCCACAGGGGGTTTGGAGGGTCTGGAATTCCCTCCGTGCTCGCTGAGGGGTCCGTGGCTCTGAAATGCAGGAAAGGGGATGTGCTGCAGGTTGCGGGATCGCCGCTCCGTGGGCAGGGAGGAGGGTGGGATTGATGTAAACCGATACAAGCCTGACCGAGCTGCTGCCCGACGCTTTGAACCCGTGGGGTTTTCAGCCCTTCGGAGCTGCAGAAATGGGCCGTTTGTCTCGTTAACCTGTGGGAGTCGGCACCACGAGAGCCGATAATGCCTGACAGGCTTTTCCCAAAGAAAAGACAGGGAGGAAAAAAAAAAAACAAAATCCCCCTCGGATGTCTGACATCTGCAGGGCCGGGCTCCTTTCAGGGCGCGGAATAAACCCGTTTATAAGGGCCATAAACGAGGGGCTCTGGGGCTGCCAGCAGCGGCACCAGCCTCCCCTGGGGATTGGGGATTCCACGATTGTCCCCTGCCCCCCTCCCCGGGCCTTCCTGCCAGGCTGGGGCTGCCCATTGTGGGGACAGGATGCTGCCCTGGGCTGGGCGGCCCTTTGATCCAGGACGGAGTTTCCCAGGCCAAATGAAAGCTCTGCCACATCAGCTTTTCTTTATTCCTTCTTCCTCTCCGTGCCTAAATCTCCTTGGTGTGGGGTTCAGCGCTTTCTGGAGCTTGCCAAAGGGGCAGCGACGGGTTAAAAATCAGATTTTCTTCCGTGTTAAACCGAAATAGGACGAAACTGAGCGGGAAGGACGGAGCAGGGCCTGGGTTTGGGGTGCTCAGAGCTGCCAAAGGGGCACTGACGGGTTAAAAATCAGATTTTCTTCCGTGTTAAACCGAAATAACATGAAACTGAGCGGGAAGGACGGAGCAGGGCCTGGGTTTGGGGTGCTCAGAGCTGCCAAAGGGGCACTGACGGGTTAAAAATCAGGTTTTCTTCCGTGTTAAACCGAAATAACGTGAAACTGAGCGGGAAGGACGGAGCAGGGCCTGGGTTTGGGGTGCTCAGAGCTGCCGTGGCCTCGTCAGGGAATCGTTTGGGAGCACGTGCAGGGAAAAGGAGTGGGAGGCAGGGAGCTCAGTGGAAGGAGCAGCCTTTATTTACCTCCCCGGGTTGCTCTGAGTGTGAGATTGTGCCTCCGTGGGGGAGAGATGTTCTCCAGCACCCTGATTCCCTCGGTTCTGCCGTTCCCAGGCAAACAGCACGGCACATCCCGGAGGAGGAAGGAGCACAGCCAGCGTTTTCATCCAAGGGTTTTAACCCCGAGCTCGTAAAACCGATCCCTTTGTGCCACGGATTCAATGGTCCCAACTTCCCCTCTTTCTTTTCCGGGTTTTTATTGGTCTGGTAATTCCCTTTGCCCACAGGAAAGGGTTTTCCATGGACGGGCCGTGCCCTGTGGCTGCTCTTCCCTCTTCCCTGCCTCGTTTACTCGTCCACGGAGAGGCCTCGAGCCTCCAAATTCCCTGAACTCCCTGTTAGGAAAGAGATGGATCCCCCCCTCAAGCTCCCCTCCCTGACTCCGTGCTCCCCTTTTTTTGTTTGTTTTTTTCTCCTTTCCCCCTGCAGGAACTCCCATCAACCGGATCCCCATCATGGCCAAGCAGATCCTGGATCTCTACATGCTCTACAAGCTGGTGACCGAGAAGGGCGGCCTGGTGGAGATCATCAACAAGAAGATCTGGAGGGAGATCACCAAAGGCCTTAACCTGCCCACCTCCATCACCAGCGCCGCCTTCACGCTGCGCACGCAGTGAGTCGGGAGGGACAAGCTCCTGCAGGGAATTCCCGTCCCTCCATCCCGTCCTTTTTGCCTCCTCGGGGGCCTGCCTGTCCCCAAAGAGCTCGGGGGGGCTCCTCCTGGTGGTTTAAGTGCCTGTGTTAGCACTTGGGAGCTGGGAATTCAGCAGCTCCTTCCTGTGAGGATTGGTTTCCTCGCCTGCAGCGCGGGGTTAGGGGGAGGAAAAGCGGAATAAGCGGAGGGAAAAGACTGGTGGGAGTGAAATCCCTGTAAAATCGGACAGGGCGAAGCCGTGCCTTAGCCGTGAAGGAATCTACTCCCAGTTCCTATGGACGTTCGGGTTTTTGGGAGGTTTTTAGAGCTTCCCAGAGAGGGAAGCTCCTCACCGTTCCCACGGGCTCTGTGTCCCGCAAACCTGTGGGCCAAAACTCCTCAGAAAGGGTAAAGTTTGGTGCTGCTCATTGCAAAGGCCTTGGACAGGGGTAATTCCTCAAAATTCCTTGAATTGAACATTGTGGGCCGACATCTGGGGGCTTAGGGTTTTAGATTGTCCGTGGCGAGGGAGTCCTGGGTGATTTAGAGACGGTGTGTCGGTTGTGAGGGAATTCTGGGTGGTTTATAGAGGTTATTTCAGTTGTGAGGGAATTCTGGGTGGTTTATAGAGGATATTTCAGTTGTGAGGGAATTCTGGATGATTCCTTGAGGGTGTTTCAGTTGTGAGGGAATTCTGGATGATTCCTTGAGGGTGTTTTAGTTGTGAGGGAATTCTGGATGGTTTATAGAGGATATTTCAGTTATGAGGGAATTCTGGATGATTCTTTGAGGATATTTCAGTTGTGAGGGAATTGTGGATGATTTATAGAGGATATTGCAATTGTGAGGGAATTGTGGATGATTTATAGAGAATATTTAATTTGTGATGGAATTCTGGGTGATTTAATGAT
>VZTF01003247.1:1725-21430 GCA_013397755.1 Cnemophilus loriae
AGGTCACCTCTGAGTCTCCTCTTCTCCAGGCTAAGCAACCCCGGCTCCCTCAATCGTTCCTCATAGGGCTTGTGTTCCAAGCCCCTCACCAGCCTTGTTGCCCTTCTCTGGACATGTTCAAGCATCTCAACGTCCTTCCTAAACTGAGGGGCCCAGAACTGGACACAGTACTCAAGGTGCGGCGTCACCAGTGCCTAGTACAGGGGAAGAATGACTTCCCTGGTCCTGCTGGCCACAGGACTGGGCCCAACACTGATCCCTGGGGGACACCACTGATGACCGGCAGCCAACTGGATGCAGCACCATTCACCACCACTCTCTGGGCCTGGCTGTCCAGCCAGTTCTTAACCCAACGAAGAGTGCACTCATTGAAGTCATGGGCCGCCAGCTTTTCCTGGAGAATGACGTGGGAGATGGTGTCAAAGGCTTTGCTGAAGTCTCGGTAGACACATCCACAGCCTTTCCCTCATCCACTAGGTGGATCACTTGGTTATAAAAGGAGATCAGGTTGATCAGGCAGGGACCTGCCCTTCCTAAACCCCTCCTCGCTGGGTCTGATCCCTTGATTGTCCTATATATGCCGTGTGATGGCACTCCCAACAAGTAAACTAACTTCCATCTGGGTAAAGCCCTGATACCTATCTGCTATCTTGGGGTTAGAACTACAGTAATATAGGTGCCTTTTTGAAGTATAAACTATATTTTAAAGTATACTTTGCCAACTAGTTGATAATGTAGTTCCAGTACAACTAACACATGATACTTTGTCTTTTCCAGCCTCCACCAGTGCAATCAAAACAAGGGCATGAGCTGTCAGTGAGGAAGTGTTTCTTTGTGATTTGGATAGCAATACCCAAGGGTAGTACTGATGCAGCCATTCTGCTTTCAGCATGGTCGTCCTCCCTATGAGCTGCTCATCAGTGAGACAGTCTAGTCTAGGTATGGCCATTCCTCTTCAGCAGTCGAGGCCTGTCTCCATGGCACAGTACTTGGCACAATCCCTTGGCTGACATTTACTGCACAGACCTGTGTACCTATTCCCTCGTCAGCCTCTGTAGCAGGCTGTGCACGGCACCATTTGCTCCAAGCACATTGTATGGTCATACTAGTATATCCAGAAATGGATTGTGCCCTGTGTGCTTGCTGTGAATCTCACCATTATGGTGGGAAGTCGTTAGGGGAAATGGGATTTGGAGCGGTCCTAAGAATGACTTGAGTGATCTGACAATCAAACTGCTCCAGAGGCCCGTTGGGGACAGGATTTGGGTGTCCAGTCTTAAGAGGAATCTCAGAACCTGTTTGGCATACATGTGGCATGAACAATCAAGGAAACGGAGATCTATCACTTCCAGTTATAGCTCAACATAGAGGCAACCGCTGCTTCCGAAATTCAATAATGTTTACTAGGCTGTAAGTTATGAAAAGGAAGGAACTTGCTGGTATGGTAATAGCATGCTCAAAATGAATTAAAGAGGCTTTATAGTTCCTGCAGTGATCAGTGGGATGTTTCAAATCGATTTGTTGTTTATGAATATAAAATTATTTTGTTTACCTTTCTAGGAATCTAATTCAGTTCTTTGCTACAAATAAAATAATAAATTCTCATCTTGTGATGTGGACTAATGATTCTGTTTGAAACTTAGCATGCAGCTGTAGCAGTCTTGAAGGGATTGAGATTTGTCTAAAAATCAGTTGATGGTAATAGTGATAAAATGCATGTTTATTCAGCGTGGTTCATTCCACTCGCTCCATATATAAGTTCTGATACTTCCACTGGTGCTGGTGAAGACATGACTTCAGCTTTGTGCTGTCTGCAGTCAAAGTGCAGGTTGTGCTAATCATTTATTTAAAAGCGTTTATTTTTGAGGGCGAAGTGTAAAAAAAGCTCTCGAAACTGACTGCTAACTGACAACTTCTTAATGTTGAATAAGGGGTTTGTGGGTTTTAAACTGGAAATGAAAGGAATGACAGAAGTGCCAGGCCCACTAAAATAAAAAGCATTTTCACATGTAGAAGGCATGTCAAAATTAGTAACTTGGATATGCAGAAAAAGATGAGGTCAACTTGGTTGATGAAGTGAGAAGTAGTAAGAGGGTGTGATCATTTCTGTATGAAGACCTGAAAGGAAGCAAATGGAAGTTTAAAGCCAATAAAGAAGATAATGAGAGCAAGGTAGTAAGAAGCAGTACAAGGAGAGTTTGCTAAAGATTGTGGTGCCAAGTGAGGAAATCATATTTTGCTACAGAAATATCTTAGAGACAAATACCAAGTGTTGTATAACAAACAAGGAAGATGTGTATTCCTTGAGGGTTTTTTCTGTTATGAACAAGTTGCTGAAAGATCTAGTCTTTAGAATAGCAAAATTATGACTAGTATTAGTTGAGTGTTTTCTTTCAAAGATGATCTGAAAAACATCAGCTAAACTTCATCTAAAAATACTATTTTAAAAATATTATCACTGTTTACCATATAATTGTTGATTTATCTCACTGGAAACACTTCAGCATTAGATTCTATGATTTTGTCTGCCTTCTATTACTTTTTAGGTTCCAAAATCCTCATCTGTCTCTATTGCCAAATGCCTCAGCTTTGTGTCTGTTGCCATATATCTGTGAAATACAGCACTAGTCCTAGTGCCAGCCCTCAGATCTTGGTTCCTTCTTGCTGTGCTAGCTGTGCAGTGACACTTGTCGATGCTGCTGAAGGATTTCATTATAGCAACTAAATTGATCTAACCAAACTTTAGAACAGAGGATGTTGGTTTTTGGACAGTCTCATGCTTTCACGTCAGGACAAAGCAGGGATTTTGTCTGTCAGTTGTTGGAATGTGCTACTGTGGGTGGTACTTCTAACACCATTGTCTTATGACCCTTGTATCCCACCAAACAGCATGATTACCATCAGAGACTCTTCATGTGTTTGCAGGGTACTATTTCTCCCCATCTATGCCTCAGCAACAGCACCTAAGTAGCCCCATCCAATTTGTCTTAATTCTCATATTTTTCAGTATCAGTCAGCATCAGTTGGTCTAATTAGTCATTTGCCAGCAACAGCAACAGCCCTTCTCACAGTCTGAAAATTGTTTTGCAAAGGAAACTACTGAACTTTATTATATCTCAGAGTCCATGAACTAATTTGGGAGTGTCTGTGAAACATGACAAGGAAAACATGGGAATAGGCTTGCATTCTGGAGATTGCAGTAGATTGAAAATCATGTCCTGTTGGAGCTTTCCTCCTCATCTGAGCCTCTGATAAGGAGATAGCTGCTGGGCCCCTTCTTCCCTACCCTTACTTTCCCCCACCTCCCTCCTCTTTTTCCCCACCTCTCTTTCCCCCAAAGCACCTTTACCTTCTTGGGAGTCCCAGAAAATAGCAGTGCTAAACTACAAGCTGTTTTGTGCAGCCAAGAGACAGACTTCTAGCTGAGGTTCAGTATGGCAAGAACAAGTGACTGTTGAGATACTACTTAGATGACAAAATGAAATGCCTGAGCTACAGGTGTCATTAGGACTCACATCTAAATTGAATTTTATTGCAGAATCCTGTGTACTCTGTCATATTCTTTCTCTGAAGAATGTGCATATATTTTGTGTTTCAGTTTTTGCTTTTTCTGATTTGTGAGAAAGCAAAATGTGAGTTTTTGCTGTTGATCTGGATGTTGAGCATATCTAGTAAGACCCATCTGATTTCAGTACCTGTCATGCAGTGAAGTTAACACTGACCTACTGTACTGGTTTTGCATGGCCTGGTTTTGGTAGTAGGGGGGCTATAGGGGTGGCTTCTGTGAGAAGCTGCTAGAAGCTTCTTCCATGTCCAGCAGAGCCAATCCCTGGTAGCTCCAAAGATAGACGTGCTGCTGGCCAAGGCTGGGCCAATTAGAAATGGTGGTAACACCCCTGTGATAACATATTTAAGAAGAAAGAAAAACAAAAAATGGTTGCCAGTTGTAATTGCAGCCAGAGAAGAGCAGAGTGAGAACATGTGAGAAGAACAACTATGCAGACACCAAGGTCAGTGAAAAAGGAGGGGGAGGAGGTGCTCCAGGCACCAGAGCTGAGATTCCTCTGCAGCCTATTGTGAAGTCCATGGTGAAGTAGGCTGTCCCCTTGCAGCCCATGGAGATCCATGAGGATGCAGAGATCCACCCACAGCCCATGGAGAAGCCCCACGCTGGAGCAGCGGGATGCCTGAGAGGAGACTGTGATCTAGTGGGAGGTCCATGGAGAGAGGGGCCCTGCTCCCATGCTGGAACAGCCTGTCCTTGAAGGACTGCACCCAGTGGAAGAGTGACCCATGCTGCAGCAGTTTTGGGAGGACTGTTGCCCATGGAATGGACTCACCTTGCAGCAGTTCACAGAGAGCTGTTGCTTGTGAGATGGACTCACGTTTGATACGTTCATGGAGAACTGTCTCCTGTGGGAGGGACCCCATGATGCAGCAGGGGAAGGACTCCTCTCCCTGAGCAGCGGGAGAAACAACGGGTGATGAACTGACCATAGCACCCATTCTCTGTCTCCTTGTGCTGCTGGGGTAGGAGGTAGAGCTGAAAGGAGGGAGGGGTGGGGGGAAGGTGTTTTTAAGGGTCTGATTTTACTTCTCATTATCCTGCTCTGATTTTTTTAGTGTAATAAATTCACTTCATATCTCTAAGTTGAGCCTGTTTTGCCCGTGATGGTATTTGATGAATGATCTCTCCCAGTCCTTATCTCAACCCATGAACCCTTCGTTAAATTTTCTCTCCTCTGTCCAGCTGCAGAGGGGAGTGAGTGGGCGGCTTTGGTGGTTGCTTGGCATCTGGCCCGGGTCAACCCACAACACCTCCCAAAATAATTTGTTCCATCAGTCTTGTGAATTTTAAGATAACATGTTAAAGCCTTCCCTACCTGATGTTAGGCATCTGAAGAGACGATAAGACACAAGACAGTTCTTGTCTTCTGAACACTTTTGCATCTTCTGTGCCTGGTGATGTGGTGAGTGCCAAAGAGGGCTGCGAGGAGGGGATTCTTAATATAAGATACTGAGGGCAGAGCCTGTTGTCCTTGTGTGCTCAAAGTATGCTAACTGAATTAGTGAACAACTTTATTTTGAATTTTGTGTGTCCTTTTTGCTGTTCAAAGAAATCTGAAAAAAATAGGTCAGTCTTGTCTGTGTAGCATGTTTAACATTTAATATGTAATATCTCAGAGGGATATTTATATGTGTGTATATGTATATGTATATGTATATATGTAAAAACACTAATCAGAGCATGTCAAAATGAATGGGACCTTAAGGCCGTGGAGGCAAGCAGGAAAAAGAAGAGTATCAGAGACAAATATTTAGAGGACAGCTGTGTAGAGGACCCTTGTTCCTGCTGTTTTGTGGGGTTTCACAGTCAGTGAGATGCCTGAACAGAAGTGCTGGTGAAATAGATTGGAAAGGTGCATTTTCTTAGAGAGAGGGTGCCAAGGAGGAGTTGGTCAGGTCAAATGAATGACTTGCAATGAAGCAAGAAGTTAAGGTCTGAGAGAAAGATCAAAGCAAGGTCACTTGAATCCTAGTCTAAGACTCCCTTCATTCTTGGGTACCTGGAGGTGCCAACACTAGCAGTGTCCTCTCCTGCCACCACCACTATCCTGACAATAAGCTCTTGTTTGGCTTTTCTTGTTTTCTGTGGAGAGTCAGAACCTGGGCACTGATTTGTCCTGTGCTTTGCAACTCTGACAGCTTCTATGTTGTTGATGTTACTGAATTTGGTAGAATAAACTCCTTAACACCAATGTAGAATTAAGAAGCAGGCATTCTTGATTCAGCGCTGGATGCAGGAGTGGATATTTCCTCCTATCATGCATATCAAGTACAGAAAAGCTCCTGTTTATATACTATATTTTACATACATATTCCTTGGTTTTCCCAGAAAAACATACATATGATAATTTCTCCAAATCCATGAACATATTTTCCCTCCCATTGGCTCATGCTTCCTCCTATCCCAGGGGTCCCTCTGGTGGTCGTTGGTGGTCACCAACCTCAAAGTTTGATGAACTTGGTGTTACTTCCCAAATATAGAGCTGAATTGGTGTAACTGGTTTGATTCCCTCTCTGGAACATCTTATGTATGGGCTTCCTGAACATTTAGTTGAGATTAGCATCTATACAGTGGTTAATTTTTTACCCTGAATGGACTATTTTATAGAATTGCATGTTCATCCACACCAGTGAATGTGCCAAAAAACATTAGCAGAAGGAATCTGATTTAAAACATCTTTTCTGCCCTACATTTTAAGTTATCTGCTTTCCTGACTTGCCTCCTGTGTCATACAGAGACTTTTACTCATTGATAAAAACAACCATAAGTAGACAGTTTTTCTACTAATGAAAGTTCATAATTTCTGACTTCCATGTAATTTTTTTTTTCAACCTAGGGTTTTAAGGTATGCAAATGCAGTGCTACTGTTTCCTTTCCTGCCTGAATATTTCAACTCATATTTCAACTAGTTTTTATAGAGACATGACATTTGTGGTGGGATGACCTTGGCTAGATGTGAGGTACCCACCAAACTGTTCTATCATTCCCCTCCTCAACTGGACAGGGGAGAGAAAATATGATGAAAGGCTTGTGGGTCGAGATAAGGACAGGGAGATCACTCACCAATTACTGTCATGGGCAAAACAGACTCAACCTGGGGAAATTAACTGAATTTATTGTCAATCAAATCAGAGTAGAGTAATGAGAAATAAACCCAAATCTTAGAACACCTTCCCTCCACCCCTCCCTTCTTCCTGGGCTCAACTTCACTACTGGACTCTTTACCTCCTCCTCCCCTGAGTGGTACAGGGGCATAGGGAATAGGGGTTGTGGTCAGTTCATCATGTTATCTCTGCTGCTCCTTCGTCCTCACCCTCTTCCCTGCTCCACCATGGGGTCCCATTGTGGGAGACAGATCTTCACAAACTCCTCCAACACGAGTCCTTCCCATGGCCTGCAGTTCTTCACAAACTGCTCCAGCAGCACCTTTAACAGGGTGCAGTCCTTCAGGAACAGGCTGCTCCACTGTGGGTCCCCAGCAGGGTCCCAAGTCCTCCCAAAAGACCTGCTCCATCATGGGCTCCTCTCTCCATGGGATCACAGGTCCTTCCAGGAGCCTGTTCCAACATGAGCTTCCCATGGGGTCCCAGCCTCCTTCAGGAACATGCACCTGCCTTCTTGTGGGGTCCTCCATGGACTATATGTGGATGTCTGCTCCACTGTTAACCTCCATGGGCTGCAGGGGCAGAGCTGCCTCACCATGGGCTGCAGTGAAATCTCTGACCTGGCACCTGGAGCACCTCCTCCCCTCCTCCTTTACTGACCTTGGTGTCTGCAGAGTTGTTTCTCTCACATATTCTCACTCCTGTTTCTGGCTGCTGTTGTGCAGTAACTTTTTCCCTTCTTAAATATGTTATCACAGAGGTGCTACCACTGTCGCTAATGGCCTTGGCCTTGGCCAGTAGTGGGTCCATCTTGGAACTGTCTGGCATTGGCTCTATCAGAATAGGGGAAGTTTCTGGCATCTTCTCACAGAAGCCACCCCTGTAGCTCCCCCCACTACCAAAACCTTGTCACATAAACTCAATACAACATTTCAAAGATAACAGACTTCTGAGAATTTTATAAAAATAAAGAGTCAGGCCAAAAAGACTTTATTCAACTGCTTGTTGAGAGAGCAAGTGCTCAACTCCTAATAGTCACAGGGGAATCTGCTGGGTTAGAAGTTCTGCCTCAAAAGCCAGGAAGTTTTCAGGTGGAAGTTTGATTTTGTTAGACACTAGAGGTCCAACTACAAATTAGAATTTGCTTTTAGACCAATTTTTATTAATTATGGTATTTGTACAAATACTTTAAAAAACAAAACAAAAAATGCTTGGTAAAGAAAAGGAAAAGAGGTTGCCAGCATCACCAAGAACTCCTCATTAAATTAATAGTGTGAAACCGTGAAGAGACTGCTGTCTCTTTAGGATGATGGAAAGTGATTCAGGTATAAAATTGTATGAATATGAAGTTCTCTGTCACATTTCCATTGGAATGGCTACTGTGGTATTTCTGTTACATCTTTATTCTCTCTTCTTGTTCTGTTTTCCACTTATGCATATGATAATTTAAGGTTGCCATGGCCAAAACCAAATGCGTAATTGTCTGCCTTCACTAGGAGTAATACCACTGCTCTGGAGTCTTTTCCTGTAAGATATTGACATGATTTAACCCCAGCTGGCAACTAAGCATCACGCTCACTCACTGGTCCCCCCCACTTTGTTGTGATGGGGAGGAGAATCAGAAAAAGATAAAACCCATGGGTTGAGATAAGAACAGTTTAATAATTGAAATAAAGTACAATATAGCAATAATAATAATAATAATAATGAAAAGGAAAAAGAGAGAGAGAAATAAGACCCAAGAAAAACAAGCGATGCATAATACAATTGCTCACCACCTGCTGACCGAGCAGTGATGTTTTAGTTGTTGCAATTGTAATAAATAAGTAAGCCCAATTTAAAAATGAAAAGATATAAAAATTTATTAGATGTCCAAAAAATTCGAACACGCAATGCCACGATCGAATAAAAAGACAGCACCAAGCCCGGGATTGGTACTGGGTGAACAAGGATCTGACTTCTATAGCATCAGACCTCCCTGTGTTCACGAATCCCTGTCTTTCGGGGTCCACTTTTATACAGTTCTTGTGCATAAAGTCCGGGTGTGGGCATTCTTTCACTGTTTCACATATTCATGAAGTGTAGCTTTCACGGAGTTGGGGTGGACAAAGCATATCCTGCTTCGTGATTAGTCTTCCATCGCTGGGGGAAGTTATCTGATGAGTCGTTGTGGTCCATATCTGGATACTTAATCTTGATTGTTTGCACCTGGGCTGGGTGGAGATTCTCGGAGATGGGCCATCAGCTCTGCTGGGAAACCTTCTATGCAGTATGTAGATGACGGTGATATGATCAGAATGCTTTCCTGTCGATATACCATCCTTGGAATGCATCCTTTTAGGATGTGAAACCCGGCCTTGTATGGGGTCTTGGTTTTGTCAAAGGCTATTTCAGGCTTGTGGTTATTTTAACTTTATAACATAGAATATAACTTTATACATTTTAGCACGAATTCCAATATTTCATATATAACAATTGACATTATTCTCATACTAAACCCAAAACACAGCACTGTACCAGCTACTAGGAAGAAAATTGACTATATCCCAGCCAAAACCAGGACAGATATTTTCCAGGGACTTCTATATGAACCAGTCACAGAATAATTTCCAATAGTAAGCAACTTTTACAATTTGGACAGTTATTCAGAGCATTTTGTGATTTCCCATTCACGAGACTAAAGCTACTAAGTCAATTTGAATTCTAAAACCAGCTATGACTCAGTCCGTTTAACATTAGTGTCAGCATTGTGCAATTCAGTTTGACTTAGAGGGGAGTCCAGGCATGCTTTTTGTCATTTATATACCCTCATTGTCTTTTAAAGTTATTTGGCAGTTAAGGAACTTTAAAAATCTAATGTTTGAATAATTATTTGGTATTTTCAAAGTCCCATTGATGAGTGGAAAGACTCCACAACTCCAAAAGTTGTAAAGTAGGTATGTTTAATACAGCACTGGGCACACAGGGGATCACTCTTCCAAAGGCATGTGCGCCGACTGCGGTACTTAGCTTAGTATATATCAGGTTACAAGTTACATATGCATTAGGTTTCACAATATGCCTATACATATTCATGACCTATCCCCGTTTCGTATTATAATGAGCTAAAAAGTCATTGCCATAGGCTCGCACATGCTCAGTGCCTCCTGGTCGTTGTGGGCAGGGGTCCCAAGGATGAAGTAAAGGTCTTCCTCAGATGAAGTAAGGAGTCTTCCTCTGGTTGAACTTTTCACCCTGCCTCCTTGCACATGCTCTCTGGGTTTCTGGTCTAAGTCCGAACCTCGAAGCCAGTTTGAGCTGGTTTCGGACCCTGAAACCAGGGTCTTTGGTCACAGCTGTTTCCCTTTCACAATGGTCTAGCATCCCCCCTCACATCCTTCCTTTCTGCTTGGTAAGCGCAATAAATGTTAAGCAGAGCAATATACATTGTTCAGTGAGCAGACTTTTAGCGATTCATTTCTTAACCCCTTCAAGTCCCTGATTCACCATCTGTAATTTCATTGGATTTGAATTATTTCAGGCCATGCTTTGTATTTCTGCTGTCTTTGAAGTTTCCTTGTTCACATGTAAGACTAGAGCAAATGAGCAAAGAACAAATGTGGATGAAGCATAGATGCCTTAGTGTGGGCAAAGGGGAAGGGATAGAGTTGATGGGCTGGGCTTTGAACTTTTCCTTCCTAAAACCAGGCAATACTGAGCATCAAAATGTCTATTTCAGAATTATAAAAATAAAGGGTAAAAACATAGGCTACAACTTACCCTCAGAAAAGCCAAGTCTTGGAGCTGGCCAAAGCTGATTAAGCCAGCAAGCCTAGCAGCTGTCTTGTGGCATATCAGCAAGCCCGTTTTCTGATCACCCATGACAATACATAAGTTTCATAGAAATAAAAATGAGTAGATCTCTAAATCACTTTATTTTGACTTGCTGTATCTTATGTCCATAAAGTACTGCATGATATCTGATTTCAAGATGACACACTTCACTTGCTCAAAACTTCAGATCATTGAAAATCTAACATACAGTATGTAATGATGTTTCTGACTGTTGGGGTTTAGGATTTGTCCTTTTGTTCCTTTCTCTCTTGGAATTTTGTCCCATATGTGTTGCTAGGAGACAATAACGACCGGGTACTTAAGAGAGACAAAAGAGTTGCCACAGCTCAGGGGAGGGGTACAGCTGGCTACTCTCTTTCTTATCTGGGGTTTTTCTCGTGGAGGGGTGGAGATACCAAGAGAATTGGGCAGGGGGAAGGAGTTGGGTGCAGCTCCTATCTTTCTTGCGCTCTTGGCATTCGGAGGGGAAGGAGGCTGCAGTTGCTGTGAGAAGAATTCACCACCACTGAGGGGTTTTGTCTTCTGCTGCCTTCTACCCTTGCTACTCCGAGGTCCCTGCTACAGCTCCTTTTTCTATCCAGAGCGGGCACTGGGATCGGCTGCCCCTGGGGGTTCATAAAGGAAGCCCCTTCTCCACCCCTTTCTGCCGGCTGCATCCGCCATTATCCACGTGGAGAAAAAGACTGCCGGACTCGCGCCACAGCGCCCTCTGCAGCCGAGGGGGAGTCATGGTACCCGCCCTGCCCACCAGGAGCCTGCCAGCGCCCCTGCCAGCTGCAACCATAACTACACCAAATGGGAAAGTGCTTAAAGAGCGGGAAGAGACTGTTTATTGGGTTTTCTGGTTTTGTTTGTTGTTGCTGCCGTTGTTGTTTGTTTGCCTTGTTATACATACTACTAAAGAACTGTTATTCCTTTTCCCATATCTTTGCCTGAAAGCCCCTTAATTTCAAAGTTATAATAATTCGGAGGGAAGGGGGTCATATTCTCCATTCCAAGAGAGGGTCCCGCTTACCCTTGGCAGACATCTGTCTTTCAAACCAAGAGACTGACAAAAGTAAATGTATTTTTTTTCTTAACCTTACAGATTTTATGAAAGCTTCTAGCCCATTTTTCTCCCCTCAGCTCCTGGAAAATTGCTGATATTATTTGTGATGGTACACTAACTCAGAAGTGGTCAAAGATCTAATGCTAAAGGCTGATTGTTAAATGAGAACAAAACAGTTTAGGAAACAGCTTGAAGGCATTGCTCTGTGCAGTATTATGTAGCTATAATCCATATTCTAGAAACTAAGGAATTGAACTTTATACGTAAATAGATGCATATATGTATTAACTTCTAATTGAATACAGAAAACTTTCTAAGCTTTTTAGGAACAACTTCCCAAACTTTTACTGACCATGAGTGAACCTGACTCAAACCCAAAACATAACAGCAAAAGCAAGTCTAAGAATGTAAGTGTAAAACTAGATAAACTGGTGATGGCATGGAAGGGATTTTGATCTGGTTGCTCGATTGTTTTAAGACATCAAAGTTCTTATTATATGCATGTAGTATAGAAAGTCAATTCTTAATATGTACTCATTTCACAAGTATGCTGAGTATGTTTTGTTTGTGTTGTCAGTCACTTCCTGTCCAGAAAAATATTTTTATTTCAGAGCAGTTTCCATACAAGAAGCTGATGTTATGCAATACTGTCCCACAAGCTACTGCATACAGTATTTATCAGACTTTAAAGCATTTTTATGAATAAGGAAAATTCTGTATTTTTTCTATTGCTTTGAATTGTGTTTACAGTTTGTTGACTCAGACTCCTGTGAAACCACTGATCATGTTTGGATGCCATAGTCAACAAATTAGTTTTGACCATAGCTGCATTTTTTAATCACTCTCCTTATTTCTTTTCAGGGATCCCTCATGAAGCCGCATAGAGTAACAAAAGCTTGCTAAAGCTTTAAAAACAAGTTAGGGAGAGTCTTTTTTTAAGACTGTAGCTGGGCATTGGGAGAAAGCTGTAGTCTAGGTATGTTGTCATTTTGAGAAAGCAAAAAGGTCTTTATCCTGTCCTAAATCTGAGGAAAATCAGCAAATGCCTGAGAGACCATGCAGTGGATTCATGTTGTCTCATAAAGGGAGAAATCAACTTGAATGACAGATATAACAGAGGTTCAGAACTCACCGTGTGCATAACTACTACCTGCAAAAGCGTGCGTGTGATTGTGTGATACCTACCAAGAGAGTTTGCAGTCCTTGGGACTGCCAGAGTGCATGTGTTGAGTGTGCAGGCTACCACATGGCAGGGTCTGCTGTGCCCAACCTGATCTCCCATTTCCTTGCCACAGGTGACAATTAAGAGATGGTGCTCAGTGCCCGATGTCTTTTTTTTTTTAGCACAACTACACTACAGGCCACAGTCCCCTCAGTGTTGGACCTGCTCCCATGTCTGCTCCTGCTCAGGCAGCTCTTTGCTCCAACCCGTGTCTTTTTTTCTAGCCCCAATCCTGCTCTGTTCTTGTGTCTGCATAAGGGTGCCTCTGACTTTCTCCCACACAGTGCAACACCCCCACTACCAAAACCTTGTCAATTTATCCCAATATGTGTGTGTGTAATTTATTTATTTATTTAGCATCATTAACACACCAAAAGAGGAAGGCAAGTAGGACATCAACTAATACTATAAAAGTTTGTACCTTCTTTTCAGTAGCCTTAGTCTTTTTGCAATAACTAATACAACAGAATCCTAGCCTTGAGAAATTGTAGCTATTATGTCAATGAAAATTACTTTGGAGTCATGGTAAACAGTGTTGGGAAAGAAGTAAGAAGAAGGAGGTCTTGAGCACTAGTGTTGGCATGATCTGGATATATCAGACACATCAAAGAATAATACTTTTTTTAAAAGCAAATGTTAATTATGGATTAGCAAGGAAAGTTCTTTCTAACCTTCTGTACTAATGTAAGCTGCTTTTATGAAATCTTTAATTAATCTCACATGTAGAGAAAGGAACCCTTAGGTTATTATATTCAGTAGTCTGCATTTTTTTGAAAAGAATGTGTTAAGATGTCAAAGTGGAAAGAGGAGTTGAAAACACTGTTCATTCAGCTGTTAGCACACAGGCATTTCTCCTAAGCCTAACCTAGGACTGATCACATATCAATGAATGGATTTCTGTATCAATGATAAAAACTGGTGTGACTCTACCTCCTTAAGTGGTACTTCTCATCCTTCTTTAGTACTCACATTTCCACTTAAGTCAAGGAGGACTTAGCACTTAGATCTTTATAGTCTACATTAGACTGCAACAATATAATGGTCAAGGTGAATTAAGAACAGCATATTAGCCTTATTGTTTCTGCCATGCTTGAGCAGACATTTCTAATAGTCAGACTGTGTTATTATGGCATTGTTAGTTTTTTTCTCTTTTTGTTCAGCATCAGGATATGTCTGGAAAAAGGAATTACTTCTTGTAATTAGTGATGAGTTCTTGTCTCAATTCCTATCCTATTATTGTTTTTAATGAATACTAAATACTTTATGGTAGTGAAGGAATGGTAACAGAAAGCTGGAAGAGGAAGAGAAAGAAGAGTAAGGAACTGATAGCTGTTTTTACGGGATTGTTTTTTCTTATTTAAGTTGTTCTTGTCTTCTTTCTCTCTCAGCTCTATATAGGCATAAGTGTATTTATATTCTTAGGTGTATATATATGTCTGAGCACTCAGCAAGGGAAAAAGGAAATGTCTCCTATTTAATATAACTAATACTACTTCTACTGAGTTAACTAAAACTTCCAGATTGGGAGGGCATCATGTCCTGGGTGGATAATAAAAAAAAAAAAAGTCTCATAAAGATTATTTAGCTGAAGTTGTAAATCTTGTATATGTTTTGCATATTAACTTTTGCTTGTTTCTGAATGTTTTAGTAAATATAAAATTTACGTAGCTCTGTAATGTGTTGCCACAGAAAAGTACAGATGACCTAATTGTACAGCAACTTTGAAGGGCTTTAGTAGCAAATCAGTGATTGATTCTATAAAACATTTCATCCTGTAGACATAAGGTGTGCAACTTCCATTTGAAGAAATAATCAGTATAAACATTCATCATCAAGTGTCAAAATGTATTCTAGTTGGTTTAATTCAATAGGCATCTGAAGTTTAGAATTGTTATTGGAAAAAAATCCTAATTACCCCAGCAATTAGGCAAAATCATGATTTCTCCAACTAGTTCAACGAAGGGGGCTATGTTGTTTTTTTTTTTGCCACAGAGTATAGACAATTTGTTATTCAGCAAAGCTGTAGTTTCAGTTAAAACATGGCAAGAAAAGACTAACTGGTTTATCAGAAGTGATAAAAAAGTGCAGGTAAGCTTTATTAATGCTGTTCTGTACCTAACTGTAATGTCTATGCCAGACACACATATGTACCCTGCAAAAATCTTTGTGAAACACTGCTGAGCAATCAGCAGAAATATGCAGGCCATCTCATCAAACAAATTGAGGCTATTTTAGCTGGGGCGATATAAGATGGTTGTATTAACAGTGAAGGAGAGTAGCAACTCAAGGCTGAACAATTGGACTTTTACTGACACTCATGCTTGCTTTAGTTGTATAGTTTTTGTCTACCTTTTACATATGAAAATCTTAACCCGTCGTCATGGTTTAGCCCCAGCTGGCAACTAAGCACCACACGACTGCTTGTTCACTCCCACTTGGGTCGGATGGGGGAGAGAATCCAAAGAGTTAAAGTAAGAAGACTCATGAGTTGAGATAAAGACAGTTCAAGAGGTAAAGCAAATGCAGCACATGCAAGCAAAGCAAAACAAGGAATACATTCAATACTTCCCATTGGCAGGCAAGTGTTCAGCCATCTCCATCATGTGTTCAGCAGGGCTCTATCACATTTTAACAGTTATTTGGGAAGACAAACACCATTACTCCGAATGTCCCCCCCTTTCTCCTTCTTCCCCTAGCTTTATATGCTGATTATGATGTCATATGGTATGGAATATCCCTTTGGGGTCAGCTGTCCTGGATGTGTCCTGTCAACGGTTTGGGACAAATTTGGAAGGAAACTTCCCAAAGGATGTCTCCTCTAAAGGGCCAGATTCCAGCAGCCCCTCCCCCACCGGTTCGGGAGAAAATCTCCTTGGAGAAAAGTGGAAAAAACTGTTTATTTCACAAGCAAAGTACTCACAAACATGAAAAAATGAACAATATTAAACAATGGAACCTCTCGTTGTTCTGAAGAGATGGTAAATTCAGAGAAAGTCCTTCTGTAGTCCTTTTCATGAGTGTGTCCCGGCTCTCTCCCTCTCTCCAGCTCTCCGGCGCTGGAATGCTCCCGGGTCCTGGTGGGCCACAGGCGTGGGCTCCCAGTGTTATTCTGGGTTTTCACTCCGGAGCAGAGCAGAGCAGAGCAGAACAGTTCCAAGAAAAAAAAAACACGGTCTGGGAAAACTTCTTGCCTCAGCTAACAAGAGAAAACCAGCGGAAAAAAAAACAAAGGAAAGCTCTGCTGCTGCCTGTGCTAGACAGCACACAGCCCGTGAGAGAGAGGAATTCCGGGGGAGAAAGTGAGGCAACAACTGCAAACAAACTGCGCGCCGCTGCCGCTTCCCCCCCCTCTCCTTCGCTCTCTCTGTCTCTCTGGGCCTAGCTTAAAGCTACAGGACGCATTTTCTGGGCAAAAGAATAGACGATGGGGTACCGGACCATACAGTCACCCCAGGACATGTCCCCTCCCGACTTCTTGTGCATCCCCAGCCTACTCACTGGTGGTGTGAGAAGCAGAAAAGGCCTTGACTCTGTATGAGCGCTGCTCAGCAATAATGAAAACATTCTTGTATCATTGTTGCCTGGAATCAGAAGAAAAACTTTTCCAAACAATATTAAAGTAGTAATATAAAAAGCAGCTCTTTAATGAAATCTTTCAGGTGCACAAAATATAGCTATGCACACACATGGTACAGGATTTCTACAATTTTTATAAGATTAATTAATTAATATATTTAGCAAGTACATCCAATAGGAGAACACTTGCCCTGGTAACCCACCCCTGGATCTGCCTCTTGGAGACTCTCCAGGGGCTTCTTTGCCCTATTTCCTGTTATGTCTCCTAAGTTTTGGTGCAAAACAGTGTCCTTATTAGAAATTCTTTTCTTGAAAATAAGGTGAAACAGAATTTCAAGAATGTGACATAGCTACTGTTCTAAAGTGTGAAAAAGAGTAAAAAGGTGCTAAAAGCCATAAAACTATGTATTAAAAATCTACAAAGCTACAAATATATGAAAAAACTAAAAATCTTTAGGCATCAACGTCAGCATTGTTTTCAGGACAAATCCAAAACATAGTCCCATACTAGCTACTATGAAGAAAATTAACTCTATACCAGACAAAATGCATCACACCTCTGATATGTTGAAAGCATCAGTTGTGTGGCATACTGTACTGTGAACGAACTGAATAGCATTTTTGGTCAAATGTGTATCCATTAACCACACATCTGTGATTCGGATTCAGTTCTTGTCTTTTTAGTTAATGTGTTCAGAGCCTTTATTTTCTCCTTCTGATGTCAATCTTCATTCAAATAATAGTCAGGCTTCTATGACTTTTGTTTTGATGGGGTCTTTACCTTTCCAGACTTAATGAATGGGTTCTGCTGTGGTAATATGCCTCAAATTACATTTGGGTATGCTTAATTGGGAGGTAAATGGAAAGCGTATCTAATATTGAAGACAAGAACTAAAGTTTAGGTGTGACTGAAGAAGTAATTGTAGAGACTCAGAAGAGTGATAAGAATTAGTGTAAACGTTATGTTAAACAAAAGGGCTATAAAAGTCACCTTTGCATAACCTTTGTGTTTGTGCAAGGGATTGGAATCAGGAAAATAGCTACCCAACCTCCTATAGCTTGGTGATTTAGAAGAAGATGAGTTGATGCTGAGGGTACAGTGACATTTTTATAGGAGACTAACATGTGCATTGATTCCCCTGGCCTACCTTCCTCTGCCTTTAGCTTTCACTGAAACAATGCTCCCATTAGTCTGTTCTGTATTGCATCTAATATCCAACATAGGAGAATATCATATCTTCTGATATATGGGCTTACAAGGAGCCTTAACTCCTAGCTGAGTAATACGATTCTGCTGCTGAAATCAACTGGTCTTGGCTGCTCTCACTGCCAAGCATGTTTCTGAGAGTTCACATGTACTCCTTTGTAATGAGGCCAGATTGAAACCCTTTGACTATGAGTACCCCAAATCCTATTTTTTTCCTTTGCTTTTATTTTAGGCAGAAAAATGTATTAAGAATTTACCTCTTACTTAAAGGGAGATGAAGGCAGAGACAAAGGACATGTTTCTTCACATCTGGAAATAGGAGAAAACAAAAGAGTTCAAAAACCTAAAAAGTTAAACTCAAAATTCTGGTACTTAATATCTTTGGGATTTGATGATGGCAGCATTCCCTGAAGAATACAGCAATCTATTTGTCAGTAAAATGCAGCTAAATTTAAAGTGACAGCCATCTTAGTGATGTGCAAATATTTTTAGATTTCTATGCAATCCTGTATGTCTTGGTGCTAATCATGTGGAAAAATAAGTTGTAAATTCTAAAGTACAGTAATTTTTTTACCTTACATAATTTTATTTGCTAAGCAGTTAACTTCGAACCATGCATGTTATACATATTTACTGTTTCTAGGAAAATGTTTAAATGTGAAGATCCAAAGAGTGAGGGTTTCACAACACATGTTCCTAACCCTAATTAATGTTAGTTTTAGAATAATTGCATTGGATCAGCCAGTTCAGTTTCAGATTATGAGTTAAGATTGTGTCCTGGTTTCAGCTGGGATAGAGCTCATTTTCTTCTCAGTAGCTGGTACAGTGCTGTGTTTTGGATTCAGTATGAGAATAATGTTGATAACACAGCAATGTTTTGGTTGTTGCTGAGCAGTGCTTACTCTGAGTCAAGGGCTTTTCAGTGTCTCATGCTCTGTCAGTGAGGGGCTGCACAAGAAGCTGGGTGGGAGCATAGCCAGGACAGCTGATCTGAACTGGCCAAAGGGATATTCCATACCATAAAACATCATGTCCAGTATATAAACTGGGGGAGTTACCCAGAAGGCGATAGCAGTTCGGGGATAGGTTTGGTATCAGTCAGAGGGTGGTGAGCAATTGTATTGTGCATCACTTGTTTTTCTTGGGTTTTCTCTCTCTCTCTTTATTGTTATTATTATTATATTTTACTTTGTTTCAAGTATTAAATTATTCTTATCTCAACCCATGAGTTTTACTTTCTTTTTTTCTGATTATCTTCCCCATCCCACCAGACTGTGTGGGGAAAGTAAACAAGCAGCTGTGTGGTACTTAATTGCCAATTGGGGTTAAACCATGACACATTAATTTAGAATAATCAGGGTATTAAAAGATTTTCGAGAAGATGGGTGTTTGAAGTAGTACACATCCTGCAACATGCAGTGTAACAAGATGAAGTTACACATGTGTTGATGCCCAGTAGTTTAAAGGGATAGATGGAGCGTGAGGATTGGGTAGGTGGTGAGACAGAGCTGAATTGCTATTAAGAGGTGGCTGTCTTTATATGACTCTACAGCTGGATGCTGATTTTTGCTTCAGAAGGCTTGCATTTTGTTTTCATATGTATATTAATGCACTTGCCTGCCCTATGCAGGAACACATACAGAAGTTCTTAGGAAAAAATTATCACATAAAGTGAAATGTGTACATTCCAGTGGGAACAACTGACAGATAAGTTGTGTGCAACAGTATTACATACAAATCAGATTCATTACTTTTACTCTCTATCCTTCAGGGAACAACCCATCTTCAGCACCCGAGCTCATGTCTTCCAGATTGACCCAAACACTAAGAAGAACTGGGTTCCCACCAGCAAGCATGCTGTTACTGTGTCCTACTTCTATGACAGCACAAGAAATGTCTACAGGATAATCAGTTTGGATGGCTCAAAAGTAAGCTTTATTTCAGAGAATTTGCTTGCTAATCGACTTTTGTATTTTCCAGTCTAATGTCCTTCATGTATCTTATGAGATGTTTTTGTTCAGTAACAGATTATTGAAATGTTAAAATGGTTGCATTGCTTTATTATGTATTTTAGGTGTTTATTGGAAAATACTATTTTCCTTGCATTCATATTTACTTTGATAAATCTGTTGTTGAATTTAAGCAA
>VZTF01003252.1:175-58435 GCA_013397755.1 Cnemophilus loriae
CTCTGGGTGAAGAACCTTTTCGTGATATCCAACCTAAACCTCCCCTGACACAACTTCAGGCCATTCCCTCAGGTCCAGTCACTGGTCCCCACAGAGATCATTGTCTGCTCTGTCCCTCCCCTTCCCCTCACAAGGAAGATGTAACTGCAGTGAGGTCTTTCCTCAGTCTCCTCCAAGCTGAACAGACCACATGACCTCAGCTACTCCTCATACAGCTTCCCCTCCAGATCCTTCATCATTCTCCTGGCCCTCCTTTGGACACTCTCTAGCCTTACATTAGGCTATTGTGGCACCCAAAACTGCCCCCAGCACTCGAGGTGAGACTGCCCCAGCTCAGAGCAGAGCAGGACAATCTCCTCCCTTGCCCGGCCGGCAGTGCTGTGCCTGACGAACCCCAGGACATGGTTGGCCGTCCTGGCTGCCAGGGCACTGCTGACCCATGTGCAACTTGCCATCAACCAGGACTCCCAGGTCCCTTTCTGCGGTGCTGCTTTCCAGCATCTCATTCCCCAGTCTGTCTGTACATCCAGGGATGCCCCATCACCAGTGCAGAATCCAGCACTCATTAAAACTTCATACAGTTGGTGGTTGTCCAGCCCTCCAAAATATTGAGGTCTCTCTGCAGGACCTCTTTGAAGAAGTCAGCAGCTCCTCACAATTTAGTATCATCAGCAGACTTACTTAGTATACATATTATGAGATAATTAATTTTGTAAGGTTAGTAAAAATTCTGTGGCTTTCCCCAATATGCTCGCTAATTACTCCTTTCCATGCTTCTTTAGGGATTTTGTAGTGCAGGTTTAAGGAAAGGCTTCTCCTAAAAGATCATTTATTTATTTAAAGTACTGAAAGAAACTGAATTAGATTGTGGATTTGTTTTGTGATTCAGTGCTTCAGGAACAATTTCCTGGAGCTCCTTAATATGAAGATACAGAATCAAGAGTATGAAATCTCCATTGTTCTCTCTTTCCTTGTCCCTGAAGCCCGTACAAGGAAAGAATTGCTATGTCATTGTCTGAAGTTCAAGTAGTCTTTGAGGAGATCTATTTTGGCCTTAAAATAAATCTTTAAGTGTAAGGTGGAGGTATTTAATCAGCTATTTCAAGCCTTTCCTTAATGTATCTTTACAAGCTGAATGTATTCTGCTGCAATGGGTATTCCTTTGTATGCTTTTTTAAGAAGCAAACTCTTATACTCAGGCATGTTTGGTTGTTTTTTTACATCAAACTCAAGTGTACTTAAAATGCCCGTATCAAGCATTCCTGTGGGTTGTTTTCCTACAGAAAGCAAAAGTGTTGCCAGTGTTTCTAAAGGGATTCTGTTCACCAAGCAGTTTTTGATTCAGTGCAGTTCAGAAGTGCCTCCTGTTTGGAGGGCTGTATGCTGGCACCTGATTTAAGCTCCTAGGAAGCAATATCACCACCTCTTTCTAGATTTTCAGAAAGCATACTTGCTGTGAGGCGTGTATGTTATCTTGCACTGCTGGGCCAGATGCAATTGGATAGGCAGCCATTTTTGTAAAGCCAAATCTGCTTTAATAAAGGAATGCCCATTACCACTGCTCATGTACAAGTTAAAACATCTTTCCTTTTAATGTCACAAGAGAGTGGAACCTAGAAGAAAAAAAAAAAAACTTTTAATACTAGAAACAATAATATCCACAGTATGTTTTACCAGCTCCAGAACTGAGTTTCTTTACTGTCCATAGAAAAGGCACATCTTGATTCCACAGTTTCACGCTAATACCAGTAATAGGATAAGCATTACTACTGCTTTTGCAAAGGATTTTAACCCCCTTTCTTTTCCTTCTATAATATAATTCACACTCTTCAGAACCCTAATGAAGCTCAGGCCTTCCGCATTCAACAGGCATTCAGGAGCAACTGTGCCATGACAGAGTTACATAATCATCACAGAATGATAGAGTGGTTTGGGTTGAAAGGGACAGTAAAGATTAGTTCCAACTCCCCTGCCATGGGCAGGGATGCCACCCACTATATCAGATTACTCAAGGCCCTATCCAATCCTTGAATAATTTCAGGAATGAGGCATCCACTATTTCTCTGGACAACCTGTTCTTGTGACTCACCACCCTCTGAGTAAAGAATTTCTTCCTAACATCTAATCTAAATATCTCCTCTTTTAGTTTAAAAATCTTTTCTCTTGTCTTACCACTATCTGATAGTGAAAAAAGTTGCTCTCCCTAAGTACTGAGAGGCAGCAATTGAGGTGTCCCCAAAGTATTCTTTTCTCCAGGTTTTACAACCCCAGGTCTCAGCCTGTCTTCACAGGAGAGGTGTTCCAGCCCTCTGATCATCTTTGCGGCCCTCCTCTGGACTTGTTCCAACAGGTTGTTGTCCTTCCTGTGCTGAGGACACCAGAACTGGATGCAGCACTGCAGATGGGGTCTCACAAGGACAGAGAAGAGGAAGAGAATCCCCTCCCTCACGCTGCTGGCCACGCTGCTTTAGATGCAGCCCAGGATGCAGTTGGCTTTGTGGCCTGTAAGAGCACATTGTTGGCTCATGTCCAACTTTTCGTCCCCTAGTCCTTCTACACAGGGCTGCTCTCACTGTCTTCTTCCGGTCTGTACTCATATCTGGGACTGCCCTGACCCACGTGCAGCACCTCCACTTGCCCTTGTTGAACCTCATGAGATTTGCATGGACCCATTTCTCAAGCCTGTCCAGGTCCCTCTGGATAGCATCCCTTCCTTCTGTTGTGTCAACTGCACTGCTCAGCTTTGTGTCGTCTGCAAACCTGCTGAGGGAGCACTTGATCCCAGTTGACAATGACTGCAGTCCGCACTCAGACTGTGTAGGGAGTTTATGACTGCTTTGCCCTACAGCAGTTGTCTGCCTCATCTAAAATGTCACACGCACTGGCAGTTCAAGCAAGTGTAGATTCAACAGGACAAATTTTTAGTTTGATATCTCCGAGGAAAAAGCATTCACATAACTTCAAGCGATGGGTGTTTTTCTCTGAATCAGTAGATAACACTAGTGATCAGAGAAAATTCTGACTGGCAAGCTGTAAGTCTCAGGAGCTTTGAACATTCCAAAATGATAAGAGCTCCCAGTTTTCCTCATTTTCATCCCCCTTATAAGGAAAGAAGACTGATGAAGTCATAGGTAGAAACTGAAAACTGAAGAGACTGAAGATGGATTTCTAATTGCTTGGGGGAGCAGCATGGTCACCCAGCAAAGTGTCTCAGATAAGTCTCATTTTCACTGGTACTCTTAACCTTCCTAGTAAGTACTCTTGTGTAGCGAAATACAAAAAAAAGATCTAAATTCCTAAAATAATAACAACAATATAATATTAAATGTATGAAAGTGTATTGAATTAAAAGCAGGTCTATGCTCTTTATTTTCCTATTTTAGCTAGATACACAGTTGCTTAGGAAGAACACCTCCAGTAGTGCCAAAACTATGTTCTGATGTTTACTAGAGTGCAACCTCATATTGCTAATTAAAAGTCTGCTGAAATTGTTCAGAGAGGTCAGCCAGAATTAAGGGGAAAAAGAGAAAAAAGGAAGCACACTGAGTACAGACTTAGGAAATAAAAAGGAGGAGGTTTTCCTTTCATTAATTGGTCATTAAAGGGGAAGAAGCTTTACTGGCCAGTAAGGGTATCAGAGAAACGAAGCAATCTGGTCTTAAAACAACATTTACACTTGCATGCTACCACACAACTTTCTTTTAAGTTATACCTATAGGATATAGACAGAAGGAAAACTAATCAAAATTTCCACTGTGCAGCACCCTGTACAGCACCAGTGTTGTGATTATCCTGTATTTTGTGTTTCTCAATAATCAGCAGTTTGAGTAGGATTCTGAATTACTCATTTTGATAACACAGCCTCAGTTTACTTATTCAGGTAATCCTTGTGTACCAGCATCTATTCAAATGACAGATTATCACGTATTTTAATATACAAGATTCACCTTTGGTATATTAAGAGAGTGACAAAACCTCTATTCATCTGACGAGGCAATTTCTTCAGATAGATTAATGACTCTAAATCCGTATTCATTCACTGCCAGATGCTGTCTAAGCAAGTTCCATTGGGAATGTAATAATTTCCTTTTTCTATGCACTTGACTAAGCGCAAAAGTCCATGTTGTCATCCTTCTCCCCACCCTCAAAAAGTAAATGCCAGAGAAACATGACATTACTTTTAAAATGTTCTCAAACTACAGCACTATCCTGCATTTGTTCTATAGTTTGGGAACTTGTAGTGAATCATGTTCTTATCACACTAAATCCCTATTTCTTGTTAATGATTATTCTGCTCTTGATAGAATTCTAGGACTGGTTTAACCTGGATCAAGAGACAACACATTACACTACTTGAGAGAGGAAAAGTGCTGAGACAATCAGGTTGTGGAGACCTGATAGAGAAGCTGAAAGTAGAAGTGAAACAAGAAGATTAGTTCTTGAACCTGTTCTTGTTTTTGCAGGTCTGTAGAGATATACAGAATTTGGCATTCTGACTGACATGTGGTAATTACTAGTTAGAGTACAAAACCTTCCAAAACTCATTGTAGTGGGTTGACCTGGCTGGATGCCAGATCCCTGCCAAATCTGCTCTGTAATTCCCTTCCTCAGCTGGACATCGGAGAGAGAATATAACGAAAGTCCAATGGATTGAGATAAGGACAGGGAGAGATCATTCACCGATTACTGTCACAGGCTTGGGGAAATAGTTTACTCTATTACAAATCAGAGTAGGGTAATAAGAAATAAAGCCAAGTCTTACAAACACCTCCCTTCCACCAGGGCTTAACTCTACTCCTCTCCCCCAGTGATGCAGGGGGACAGGAAATGGGGTCTGTTGTTAGTTCATCGTATGTTCTTTCTGCCGCTCGTTCCTCCTCAGGGGGAGCACTTCTCATACCTTCCGCCTGCTCCAGTGTGAGGTCCCTCCCACAGAAGACAGTCCTCCACAAGCTTTTACAACATGAGTCCTTTCCACGGGCTGCAGTTCTGCACAAACTGCTCCAGTGTAGATCCCTTCCATGGGGGGCAGTCCTTCAGGAACAGACTGCTCCAGTGTGGGCTTCCCATAGGGTCACAGCCTCCTTCAGGCATCCATCTGCTCTAGTGTGGGATCCTGCATGGGCTGCAGGTGGATATCTCCTCCACCATGAACCTCCATGGGCTGCAGGAGGACAGCCTGCCTCATCATGGTCTTCACCACAGGCTGCAGGGGAATCTGCTCCAGCAGCTGGAGCATCTCCTGCCTCTCCTTCAGTTACCTCAATGTCTGCAGGCTGTTTCTCTCACATATTCTCACTCCTCTCTACTCTGGCTGTAATTGTTCTTGCATAGTAATTTTTTCCCTTTCTTAAATCAGAGGATCATAGAATATGCTGAGTTGGAAGGACTCATCAGGATCACTGAGTCTAGCTAGCCCCGCACAGCACACCCCAAGAATCACACCATATGCTTGAAAGTGTTACCCAAATGCTTCTTGAACTCTGTCAGGCTTGGTGCTGTGACCACTTCTCTGGGGAGCCTCTTCCAGTGCTCAGCCACCCTATGGGTGAAAATTCTTTTCCTGATGACCAACCTAAACCTCNCTGGCTGTAATTGTTCTTGCATAGTAATTTTTTCCCTTTCTTAAATCAGAGGATCATAGAATATGCTGAGTTGGAAGGACTCATCAGGATCACTGAGTCTAGCTAGCCCCGCACAGCACACCCCAAGAATCACACCATATGCTTGAAAGTGTTACCCAAATGCTTCTTGAACTCTGTCAGGCTTGGTGCTGTGACCACTTCTCTGGGGAGCCTCTTCCAGTGCTCAGCCACCCTATGGGTGAAAATTCTTTTCCTGATGACCAACCTAAACCTCCCCTGACTCAGCTTCATGCCATTTCCTCAAGTCCTGTCTTGAGAGTGACGAGATGGCACCTCCTCCTCTGCTGTTTTCCCACCGTTGTGATGCACTCAGCCTTGGCCAGCAGCAGGTCCGTCTTGGAGCCATTTGGCACCGATTCTGTTGAACTTGGGGGACACTTCTTGCAGCTTCTTGGAGAAGTCCCCTCTGCAGCCCCCACTCCACTACCAAAACCTTGCCACATAGACTCCAATATACTAACCCACAACTTTCTTTTTGGTCAGCAGTTCGATACTCCTCCCATATTGTCCACAGTTCAATTTTATTTATACGATCATCTTAAGAAGCTTAACTTATTATTCAACAAATATGCAAAACTCAGTATCAGCAGAACATTTCCAGCTTTGTTTTGGTCTCTTACAGACATTCCTAAGCTTAGGCAATTGAGTTAAATTGTTTTCCATGACTCACATAAGTCAATGGGGAGCACTCATTAACTTCAGGCTAGTCACTACATTTCAAGGTCATTTATGTGTTGACATACACTGAATGTTTTGAAATACCGTCACTCCACCTCCTGACATGATCGTAACCATATCCATTTAAGTCAAAAGTGTTGCACTTAAGGCATAGTCCAGTATAAAAAAAAAAAAAAAAAGCAGGATTTTTTTTCTGCTAGGAAGCTTGTGGAGCTGTTTTTGTACTGTATTCTTATATATTAGGACAGAAGAAATTGTTCATTTTCTGCTTCCCAAATTACATAGTTCTGGTGGGATTCTTATGTTTTTGGTTTTATCTCTTTTAACAGTCAGAAATCTTCATGTGCAACAGTGACACTAGTCATTGTAAATACACGTTTTGTATTTGTACATAGTAAATCCATATCAATAGTTAAAACACAGAATGAAAGCTTATTTCTGAAAAAGACTTTACAGCTTTAAGATGGAGATTGACAGACAGACTGTTTTGCCTAAGAAAAAGTCTCACCCTCACATCTAATGTTGCCAATATCACGAGATATCACAGCAAAATATAGCCATGCTCATAAATCATTATATCACAGCTTGTGAATGGACAAAAATTCTCATCCCAGCCACTCAGTTCTTTTAGCAATCTAGCAAGTTATGTTTGACCTGGTGGTCAAACTGAAGGGCAAGAAGGAAATGCACAGATAGTGGAAGCAGGGGCACAGCACAGGAAAGACATGGAACAGGTTTAGAGGAGGGCCACAAAGATCATCAAAGAGTTGGAACACCTCTGCTATAAGGAGAGAGCTGGGGTGATCCAGCGTGAAAAAAATAAGGCTTTGAGGAGATCTTATTGCAGCCTTTCAATACCTGAAAGAGGGCCTCTAGGAAAGACAGGGTCAAGCTTTTTAGCCGGGCTTATGTGTGATAGGACGAGGTGTAATGATTTTAAACAAAAAGAGGGTTGGTTTAGATTAGATGTATGGAAGTTTTTTACAATATGAGTGGTAGAACACTGGAACAGGTTGCCTAGAAAGTAGTGAGTGCCCCACCCCTTTATACATTCCGGGTAAGATTGTATGGGGCTCTGAGCAACCTGATTTAATTGAGCATTCTTGGCCATAGTGAGGACATTGGATGAGATAACCTTTTTAAGGTGCCTTCCAACCCAAATCATTCTATGATTCTAAAAGGCATAGTGAAACATATGCTTACCTGGGCTTGCAGTGGGCTATAAAAACCTTGTTGCTTTCACATATGCACCCTTTTTCACATACGCACCCTTTGTCGTACAAACCCTCAGTAAAGGAAATGTGGCTGTTTGAGGACACTGCTTCTTAAAAGCACTGCAGTAACTCTAAAGTAATTTGAATAATGTGGCTATGCATCCATTTGCTCTGTCTGTTACTAAAATTTGGAACTAGTATGAGAATCTTAAAACAGAATTGAAAATTTGCTGAGAAACAAATGACAATTGTTATATGGTTTTATTTTAAAGTGAGGCAATGTGAGAGAGGAATCTTCAATTGATGAACTGATTTGGCACCAAAAATGATACCAGCTGCCAGGGGTCTGCTTCACATTCCTTCTTTTTCTTGTACTTTATGTTCTTGTCAGGTCTATACTTCCATGTTGACCATGAGACAAAAGGAGACAAGACTGTGAGCTTTTTTGGTGGCAGAAGTATATGGCTGCCAGAACTAATCACAGAATCTATGAAGGCTGAGTGTCTTACTCAGCTCTTAAGCCATCTGCCTGTAATTTTGGTTACAGCAAGAATTCCATCCAGAGCTATGTTACTATCTTCTGACGGTGTAGCTGTTAAGTTGTTGAACACCCTGGATTCCATAAATAACCTTGTTAGTCATATCTGAATTTTTTTTCTCAAACTAAGATTTTAAGATATGGTGTTATTTCTTTATTTTTTTAATGCTTGGATATCATATTCTGGGCTGCTTCTCTAGCTCAGGTGGCTGGTGTTTGTTTAGCATTAAGTCCTTAGTGATTTCTGCTTGTCACCTCTCACTGTTGAGAATTGATTTTGCTTTTATTTTTAATTTTTCTTCCTTTTCTCATTTTGTTACTTCTTTTTCATTTGTCAGAGATGCCGCTTCCATTATGAATCCCATGGAATCTTTGTTGCAGATATGTGGGATAATCACTTTCTATGAAGAAAAGTTTTTCTGTTTATATATATTTATATTATAGTTTTTCTGTTATCGTGGCTAAAAGAATGGATTAAAGATATTTCATACTGCTGCATACCATAGAATAGTTCATGAAGGAAAAAAAATGGTCTTAAAGTTTCACCTTCATGTGACCTTTATTTTTATCTAAACCTGTTGACTAATCGGTCTGTTTTTGACAAAAGGCACTTAATAATGTGTGCATCTCTGCTTGGTTAAATTGAAGCTGTTGCCTTGTCCCTTTTGTAGCTGTAGCCAGGCATTCTAATGGATTCATGGTTTTCCTTAATGCAGTGTTTAATATTTTCATTGTAGAGTTTATCCTAATAGTGACTAGCCCACTATATTCTAATCAGACTTTGGTTGTCACTGATGTCTTTCATACCAAGAAGATATTGCTAGATGATAAAGAATTACAGTAACTATTGTATTTGATGTCTGTGGCTGCTAACGATAATATTTCTTTGTGGTTTGCAAAAGTTTTAAAAAGTAGAAATTAAAGGAGAACTCCTTTGGCTTCTTTCCTCCCCAGGCACGATTTTAAATCATCGTAATAATTTATGAATGACTGAATTTCTTGAAGGTGTGTATACTTGTCAATGGATGAGAGTTATGTAAAGCAATTGGAGTTTGACATACTTTATTGGCACATAAGAACTGATATGAAGATTTTACTTGTAATTCAGAGACTATGTCAAAATTACTTGATTTGACTTGCCAGGTAACAGTAGTAATACTTGTGACGGCTCACAACTAAGTTACATGGTTGAGAAAAGTTTGTCCACGCATACAGTCTTTAGTTTTTTAGTTAAAATAATGAACCCTTTTTACCCTCCTTCTCCCAGAAAAGGTGCTGGCTAGTGAAATGCAGTGCAAGTAAAATGAGTTTTATTTTTAATGTTGTTTAGAAGTTGGTATTTAAATCATATATTGTAGGTAAAGTTATAGAATTGTCTTAAATATGTATTCATTGGGTGGCTTCCTGGTTTATAAAGTTACTGAATTCTGAAGGACATGTTTGTTTCTATGTTAATACATTTGTAGTTCCAGAGCATTCTAACTAATGCTTCTTTAGAAGAACTGAATTATGAGCATAAAAGACAAGATTAAAAAGTGTATGAAGGCATTCTGGTTTTGGCACTCAAAATCAGTTGATTAAAATGAATTTTAATTTCTGGTTAGCCAAACAATTCCTTCTCTTCTGAAAAGCCCTGTTTCTCTTCTAGCTGGTATAAAGTGTCCGGTGTCTGTCAGTCAGCCATCAGTCAGACATTGCAGTGCTGTCAGAGTCTTGGTGTTGTGGTGCAGTAGCTTTAGTTTGAAAGTATTTTATATTTGAAAGTTGTGTCTCTTATTTTCCTTATTCTTATTTCTGTTGGCATAGTAATAGTTTTTGAAGGGCTGGAATAGATCCATGCGTAGACTAATTCTTGGCACAAAGGAATTCCTTATTTCACCCAAATCAGCACTTAATAGAGAAAATTCAACAAGTGGCTAAAATGCTGGTTAAAATTAGCTTCCAGTGCTATTAGGGTTGCTGTAAACTGTAAATTTAAATTTGTTTATACTGTAAACTAACCCTTTCTATATAGAACATTCAGATCTCACTTTCAGCATATTTCAGACATAATACCAAGTTACTCATGCCCTTGGTTAAGAACCAAACATGAATCTGCTCCTCTATAAATGAAAAATCTAGACTATTTTTCAGTTTCTCTGCTTGGCCCAGCAACTTAGAGAAACCTCAGTGAACGGAACTCAAACTGTTGCCTGAACTTAAATTCCTACTCAGTTCGGGTCAGTTCTGGTTGCATTTATTTTATGGCTCATACTGTGTAACACTTTCCTGTTAACATTGTCTAAAGATTTTTTTTTTCTCCTGCTCCCTCTAATTATTAATTTAATGGATCAGCATTTTGAACTTCTAAAGGGATTAAAGTATCTTACTTCACAGAAAAATTGAATGCTATATTTGTGTGGGAATAGGGGTAGAGGTTTTACTGCACAATCCCTATATCATTTCCATATCCTACTGTGGTGAAACCAGGTTTGTCACCCGTTCCTTACAGTATCAGTATTGCAGCAAGCCAGTCAGTATAATCAAAAGTCTGATTGTCTTTGGCTGACACATGTCTTTAATGAGTTTCCTGTATCCTGTGACTTTCTGTTCCTTGCCTGTATGTCTATTCAAAACTTTCTCTTAAAATGTAGAGTTTGTAATCCAATATTCTAATTTTGAATAAACAGAAATAATGTATCACAGAATCACACAATATGCTAAGTTGGAAGGGGCCCACAAGGATCACCAAGTCCAACTCCTGGCCCTGCACAGGGCACCGCAAGAATCACACCATGTGCCTGAGAGTGTTGTCCAAACGCTCCTTGAACTCTGCCAGGCTTGGTGCTGTGACCATTGCCCTGGAGAGCCTCTTCCAGTGCCCAACCACTCTTTCTGTGAAGAAGCTTTTTCTAATATCCAACCTAAACCTCCCGCTAAGAGAGCTTCAGGCCGTTTCCTCAGGTCCTGTCACTGGTCACCACAGAGATCAGTGCCTGCCCCTCTTCTTCCCCTCACAAGGAAGATGTAACTGCAATGAGGTCTCCCCTCAGTCTCCTCCAGGCTGAACAGACCACATGACCTCAGCTGCTCCTCATATGGCTTCCCCTCCAGACCCTTCACCATCTTTGTGGCCCTCCTTTGGACACTCTCTAGCCTTGCATTAGGCTATTGTGGCACCCAAAACTGCCCCCAGCACTCGAGGTGAGACCTCCCCAGTGCAGAGCAGCGCGAGACAATCCCCTCCCTTGCCCAGCTGATGCTGTGCCTGATGAACCCTGGGACACGGGTGGCCCTCCTGGCTGCCAGGGCATTGCTGACCCATGTGCAACTTGCCATCAACCAGGACCCCCAGGTCCCTTTCTGCGGTGCTGCTTTCCAGCATCTCATTCCCCAGTCTGTCTGTACATCCAGGGATGCCCCATCACCAGTGCAGAATCTGGCACTACCCTTGTTGAACTTTATATGGTTGGTGATTAATTTGTGTGCTCTGAACCTGAAAAGGCTTGCTAGGTGAATTGATGGGTGTAGCTGGAAGGAGAGATAAGGAAATGAAGATTAATACCTATATATAAGATTTGATCTTGTGGCATTGTTCTGGAAATCTGCTTTATTCCTATGAGCTGATTGAAGGTTGACTGTAATTGCTTTCTGTTGCAGATGAGCCAACACGTTCCTTGAGTGGTCTTATCTTGAAGAATAATGTAAAAGCACATTTTCACAACTTTCCAAATGGGGTAACTGACTTCATTAAAAGTGAATGTCTGAACAACATTGGTGATTCTTCTCCCTTAATTAGAGCTACTGTAGGTAAGTTTGTTCTTAATGCTGTCCTCTGCATACCAAAAATGATTCTGATATGGATGAGAGCTGTACTAGGGACATAACGAGTTAATAAACTTGTAAAATATTTTGTTTCTCATAATTGTCACAACCTCACCATGTTTCAATGATATTTTTCTTTATTGTGAGTATAAAGACATCATACTTTAAATTCGTGTGATCTTAGAAGTGATATAAAAATTCAGTTCATATTTCTTGAAATGCAGCTGAATATAAGTTTATTTGAATCTACTTAAGTTGATCTTCCTGCCAGCTTAAATACCTAAAAACAGTAACACAGTAAAGGTCTGCTTAAGAACTACTGCGGTACTCTGATTGCATCAATTAAATGCTTCTGTTAGCTGATTTCTACACTGCACCCCCTTAATGCACACATATGCACATCCTTTCAGGGAATCATCATACCATGCATAAGGTGTTCAAATAGAGTGCTTCTGTCAGAAAACAGTAAAGTGTGTAAAGAACTTCATAGTATCATAGAATCATGAAATGGTTTGGGTCAGAAGAGATCTTAAAGGTCATCTAGATCCAGTGAGAAGTTTTATTGGTTACATGAATTTTTGATTTTGTAAATACCTTGTTTTGAGACACATCTTTCATAAAACATGTGTATTTGTATTATTTTTTAGTTCAAGGTGAAGTTGGTTTTCTGTCTGTTCTTCGAGGATACAATTTCCTCCAGTGTTGTAGTAATTCTCCTGGTCTGCTCAAAAACTAGAAAAACATAAAATATATATTTGAATACTGAAAATGCATATGGGTGTCAGTTCCGAAAGAAATTCAGCTTCTCTCAGTTGACTCCTCTTATGAAATAATATACTAGTTACTGTTTAGAATAATTTGCTTGTTCTATAGGATTCTTTCTCCAGGCATTCGGGTTACAGACTAAAGACCAGAGAAAATTACTCATTTCTTAGCTTTTTCCTGCTGTCTTGTCAGTTGTGAAGCTGCTTTACAATTAATTCTATTAATGTCCAATATTCTTAATGAGAGTAGAAACAAGTCTTTGAATGGCAGGTACTCTTTGAATTTCAGGTTGTAGAAGAGTCATGCTTACTTCTTTGTTCATAGGAGTTTTCAGTGGAGTATAATGGAGCTAGCTAAGGAACATATTCCAGCTCCATTTGGTTTGCTGTCTTAGGGTTGTTTGGTGATGGTCTGTGGGATGTTCTTCTGAGGGAGGTGGGGTTGTTTATTTTCAAGCAGTTACTCTTAAATTTTTCCTGATAGGAAATGCTTGTGTATTAGTAGCCCAATTATTACTCAGCTTTAAATGATCCTTGCAGGGATTATTAAGCATGTATGAACTCTGAAGATGAGTAGCAGCTGATGAACTGCATGCTTGCATAAGTGTTGCTGTTTCTCATGTGTTTGGCACCCTGCTGATGGAGTTGCTGGATCCTTGTAGCTGTCTGATGCTGGTCCGGACCCACTGGTTTCTTGGTACTAGCGAGGTGTAAAGATGTTACTACCTACCTAGACTACCTTCTTAGCATGAGTCGGCACATGGAGATTAGAGCTGCTCTTTCTGATGAGTACATGTTTTTGCAGTTCAGGCACTATAAATTTAATGAGCCAATTGCAAATAACATCTCAGGAGTTCTGAGAGCAAGATGAGCAAGGACATCAGAATGGCGTCAGAGAAGATTTAATGCATTGTTCACTCTCCTTTGTGGTCTCTAGCATCTAGTGCTAATCAGACAAAAGGTGATACCTTTTTGGCCAAGATGGAGGCAAGCTGATTAATCCCATCTTCAGAAGTCACTTTGCGGAGGAGAATGAGCACGTGACTTGAGACCAAATGATAACTGCACATTGTTTTATCCTTAGTTAGCTTATCCTTATTCTAACCCCCAAATGAGTAACAGAGTGTATCTTCTCTGTGCTGTTAACCTGTGGTACAGGTTTTAAAACCTCATGTGCTAATTTTGAAATATAGATTCATTTGCTGCATTTATTGAGGACCCACAAATCTACTAGGATATAAATACATCTCTTTAGAAAGTGTCTGCAACTGTTCTTAAAACTTTCTAGGGACTCTAGTCTGGGCAGGACCTTAATGTAGCTCCTGCTTGAAAGCAAGAATATTGTAAGTAGCTTAAGAAAAAAGCTTAGGAAGCTTTTTCGATCACTTTTTGCTTGGGTTGAGTTCTGTGTTCATACTGATTAGAAGTAACTGCCAGTAGCATAAACAATTATGTTAGCTGTTACTTTTTGTGTTGAGGCAAAATGCACTCATACAAATTCAGTCCTAGTTTATAAGTGGCCTTCTCTGTCTCTGTCACCTAATTAGTTTTCCCCAGGATTTCTATATGTTCTGGAAACAGAATTAGTGACTCTTTGTGCTGACCTCTCTGTTTGCTGGCTCTCACAGCTCCTAACTGTATGACCTACCATAGTGTTTAAGCTCTTAGTAGGTATCTTGGTCTTAGCATGTGTCTTTAGTGTTTTGTGTAAACATAGTAGAGTTGTGAACAGATAATTTATCACTGGGTTGTAAGTTTATTGAATGACAGATTCCCACATTCATGCTTTTGTATCATAGTAAAAAAAGAGGTGACTTGGGGTGGATATTCTGTATTTATTAAAGGTCCAGATTTGTACAGTATCTAGTAAATTTAGAGCCATAGCTGCCCTGCTGTGTTTTATTAATTATAAATTATACAGATACATAAATGTTATAAATGATGATTTCCTTAAGTGAGGTTACTTGGTGCTTGATTTCTAATGTTTGAGCCCTTGATGGCAGCAGGAGGGAGCAACCCACCTTTGCTGTTCACAGCCCTTCAAATAACATTTGCAATTAAATGTACTTCTTTTTATGCGTGCCAGTCCTTAACAAAACCACAACTTTCTTAGCTCTTTAGATATCTGAGAGGAGAAAAATAAGAAAAATTGATATGAAACAAGTGAAAGCATGTGAGATCTCATTTTCTCCATTCTTCTGTTTCTTTTAGGCATTCTGATAACAACCATTGCCTCAAAAGGGGAGTTACAGAATTGGCCTGAACTCTTGCCAAAACTTTGTAGCCTGTTGGATTCTGAAGATTACAATACCTGTGAGGTAAGGAGATTTACAGAAGGTAGAGGATGATCATCAGAATTTTATTATTTTTATTTCTCTTCACAGACTATATGTATATGTATATGTATATGTATATGTATATGTATATGTATATGTATATGTATATGTATATGTATATGTATATGTATATGTATATGTATATGTATATGTATATGTATGGTGTGCGTGTCTGTATGTATTTATACATGCCTGTGTGTTCTCCTTGCAGAACAGTGGCTCAGATTTGATACTTTTTCTTCTACCTGTGGTCCATGTTCTTACTGTTCATTCAAACAAATTCATTTTTCTTTGCATAAAAGCAGAATAAGATTGCAGGTGGATAGTCATAGTATCTCAGCTGAGAAGTCTCCTGAAATTACCGCTCCATGATGCCTAATCTTTTAGGCACCATTAGCATCATTAAGTTGATGCTGAATTATCTCTTATATAAAAGTGGTGTTCATTCTTCTTGTAACTTAACCTGGAAAAGTGATCGATTGCTATATCAAGGTGAAATTAACTGTTTTGTTCAGTCTGTTTGAAGGGAAATAAGTAAATCATCATTTTAAACTATGAGAAAAAATATAAAGCTGTGTCTGATGTAAAAAAATAAAGATTGTGATCACACCATTTGAATTACTTGATAATGTCTCCACGAAAGTGTGAAACATTTTATATAAAGTGAACCTCAGAAATGACTAGTGATCCCAGATGCCACGTTGTTGTGTAGTGCTTTGGTGCTTCTTTCTCTCAGGAAAAAACCTCACATTTGAAAATGAAACTCAAATTGACCATCATCTCTGCCCCATAGTGAATAATGAAAGGAAATACAATTATATATGCAATTAATTTGGATAATTCTGCCTCATTCTACTTACTTCTCAGATAAGAATTAGCTTTTAAGTGTTTTTTGAAATATATTTGGATAGATGAGCATCAAATAAAACTAATATTACCACTTACTCATTGCTGACTCTCCCAGCTTGAGAACTGACAGATGCTCAGATGCTGATTTAAATAAAATGCCTTTAAGAGTATTTCAATTTAATCATGAAATAGTTAGCTGCATTTACAGTATTAACTAGGTACATTTATTGTGTTGTGCTGAAATTACCCGTTCTATATGAAGTCTTAAGTTTTGTTTTCTTCAGAATGCGAAAGAAGATACTTATTTGTTTATTCATTTTTAAACAGGGTGCTTTTGGTGCTCTTCAGAAGATATGTGAAGATTCTGCTGAAATTTTAGATAGTGATGTATTGGACCGGCCACTCAATATCATGATACCCAAGTTCTTGCAGTTCTTCAAGCACAGCAGTCCAAAAATACGGTAGGGTTATGAGTTGTACTTACACTTACCTGTTAAAATTTTACTTACATTAGCAGGAAGGCTGCTATTTTGTAGATCTGTTTAAAACTTGCTTAGCTTTTTTTAAATGATCCTGCAGAGATCCCTAGAGATTCCATGCATCAGTAATTTTCGTGTTTATCTTCATAGTTAATACAAGAATCTCACCTCTTCATACAATCAGTCGATTCTGAAAATCAAATAGTTTCTTACAAGTTTTTGCATATTATTACAAAAAATTCAGTGCTTTGCTTAGTACTTAATATTCTGATTAGAAATAACAATTTTGCATTCCTTTTGTAATGGCTTCAGCAGTGGAAGAGTGAAAATTCTTTTGCTGACAAAAGTTTCTTAGTTCTGACGGAAGAAAAAATTCTGCATTTAACTGAACTTCCAGCTGAATCAAATTAAATGGGTTCATCATCCCTTCACTGTAAAACTGTATTAATCTCTCCAAAGTAACAGTATAAAAGCAAAATTCCAGAATTAAGTTGTTATTGCTAGTATTCATTACAAAGAACAGTAGCTTTTACCCTGAATTGAGCCAACAGAGTGGCCCTGCCACAAAGAAGTCTAATGATATCCTGGGCTTGAATATTGCCAGCTGGTTCAAGGGAGGTGATCCCTCCCTTCACATTCCAGGTGAGGCCACACCTGAAGTCCTGTGTCCAGTTCCGGACTGTTCAGTGCAAGAGAGGCGGGGATATACTGGAAAGACTCCAGCAAAGGTCTATATCGGGAAAGGCCAAGAGTGTTGGAACTCACCAATGTATGTAAATACTTGAAGAGAGGGAGGAAAAAAAATGTCCAAGCTCTTTCCAGTGGTGCCCAGTGACAGAACCAGAGGCAGTGGCCACAAACAGAAGCTCAGAATGTTCCCTCTGAATACCAGAAAACAGCTTTTTTACTGTGAGAATGACCAAGCACTGGCACAGGTTGCCAAGAGAGGTGATGGAGTCTCCATCCTTGGAGATACTGAGTGGCAAGCTGGACGTGGTCCTGGGCGAGTGGCTGTAGGTGGCCCTGCTTGGGCACAGGCATCAACCGGATGACTTCCAGAGATGCTTTCCAACCTCAACCATTCTATGATTCTTTGTGATTCTGTGCAATGTATTTTATCTTCTGTTTGAAAACTATATTTGGCAGCTTTAAGGTGGCAATTCTTTATTGCCAAGAGTAGTAGATAGTGAAGACTAAGACTCGTGATAGGATTCTAATACAGTCAGTTTAGAAAGTCATCTATAAAAGATGCTCGCTAAGAAAATTATGAAACGAGGTGTGAACTTGGTCTTGTGGAAAGATAGACTTAATAACTATCTGGAGCTGGAGAGAGGGAGAAAAACATGCTTTTTTCCTTACCACACTGTACAGTCTTTCACTTCTCTCCTGTACTGCGGTGCTCGTGGCTTTGAGACTTAAACCAGTTTCAAGTTTAAAGCAGGCTACCTGCCGAACTACAGCCTAATTTTGGTACATAGTGCTGAGGTATGGAAGGGACTAGTAGTGTCAGTACAATACTTCAAATCTATCAAAAGACAACTTTTGAACAATGTTTTATGACACAGTCTTCCAAGGCATGTCTAAACAGAATAAAAATTTGGTGTTACAGTAGTAAAAATCGTGTAATGAGTCTTCAAAGGGTTTTAGAGGTAGTTTTGCCTTGTGCCTCTACCTTGAGAATTTGACTTTTGTGTCTGAGAATGAAAATGACCCGTAAGTAACGGCTTTGCATGAAATGGAATAGAAGAAGAGTGTTTCATTTCTTAGAATGTTTCTTCCACAAGTGTTTTAGTGCATACCCAACTACAAGTGTATTTTTGTTCTAAGCTACATCTATATTATGGACACATTTTGGTCTCAGTAAATTCTAAACACATTGCAAAGATGGTTGCATACTTAACAACGAAGAAAGTCAAGCTAAGACATCACCTTGTTGACTTGTACGGAATTATTACTATCTGAGAACATCACAATCATAATATGCTCAAAAAATACGTACATACTGTTCAGAACAAATATGCCAGCTGTAGTCATCCTAGCCTATTTACTGAATACTTTATTTTTAAGTATTTATTAGGTATATCAGACTATAAGGGAGTACTTAAAATGTAGTTTAGGAAGTTTGCTTGGTAATGCTACAGATATATGGGCTTGTTCTCTATTGCCTTTGAAGATATTTGGTTTATGCTTTTGGTGCCTGAGTACAGTTTTAAAAATGTTTTTAACTCATTAAACATATATATTTTAACCATTTCTGTTGTAGGTCTCATGCAGTGGCATGCGTCAATCAATTTATCATCAGCAGAACTCAAGCTCTTATGTTGCACATAGATTCTTTTATTGAGGTGGGTGTGTATTCTTGGCTGGACATTTAAGTCAAATTACCTATCTAATTTACCAAGAGGTTTGAACTATGTTTTACAACCACCTCTACCCCTCAACTCCCCATTTCTCATTGCCCATTCTTAGCTTCAGCCTCCATGGATTGAAGTTCATTCTCTATACTTGTGCTCAGAGGTAACCACTCTGTAAGCGAAAGAAGTAGGTGTATTTCAAAATATGTTTCCTTTTCCTAAGGAAGGAAAGCTCTTGTTGTATAAAGGTGCAAAAGTAATGGCAGCAGACTGTCTCTTACCTGTCCGGAGAAGTGCATGTCACTGGGCCTGTCTGCCCATCTGAATGCTGTTACTGAACTTGGATGAGAAGGTTCTGGGTTGTCTGGAGTATTTGATTTGCTCCTCTTAAGTACCGAAACAATTTGTGTTCAGGAGGGAAAGATAATCTAGAAGTACCGTTCTTGTGCCAGTGTTAATACACAGTGTCATATTTATGTATAAAATATACACTGAGAGACTGAAGAGTTAATTTGCTAACCCATATGTCTTTAGAAAATAAAATAGTATTCTGAGGTGTGCGTTGGGCAAGTACAGAAGTACATCTCCTTTAGTCAGCCAGTAACGTCAATTTTAATACAAGTTGAACTTAACAAATTGAGGTTTTTCAACTGTTACTACTTTCCAACAGAATCTTTTTGCACTGGCTGGTGATGAGGAGCCTGAAGTACGCAAAAATGTTTGCCGTGCTCTGGTAATGTTGCTGGAAGTTCGCATGGATCGCCTGCTTCCTCATATGATTAGTATAGTTGAGGTGAGTCTCATTTCCTAGATGTTCTGCAGATTCCCCTGTTTGACATTGCAGAAATAATAAATAAAAAGCATTCATCAGAACAGTTACGTTGCTCTTGCACTTGCTGACTCTTTGTTTCCCTTTAAGACTGAGACTGCAAAATTGTATTCTTACCTAAATGCAACTTGACATTGTGTTTGACAGGCAGTGCATATGGCAGTTGTTTATTCTTCATTAAATCAATTATCCCAAAATGTCTGGGATCACAGCCAGGCATTGCTTGACCGTAAGTGAGAAGATTATGTTAAAAATCTAGCACTTGTGCTGAAACTGCTCCAGTTTACACATTGAAGCTGTCACTTTTTCGGGTGTGTTGACCATAACAAGGATAAAGCATGTTATTTTACATTGCCGAGATGTTCTTTGAACTACTAATGAAAAAGTTCTAACGTAAATATTCTATTTTATACAAGTAATTGATTTTTATGTTGTGTAGTACATGCTTCAAAGGACCCAGGACCAGGATGAAAATGTGGCTTTGGAGGCATGTGAGTTTTGGCTGACTTTGGCTGAACAACCGATTTGTAAAGAGGTATTATGTCGGCATCTTACTAAGTAAGTATCAAGAATGACAACTCATATTTATTTTGAGACAGTCCTCTTGAAATTTCAGTTGACTTGTTCATGGATACTCTTAGAGACAGTGTATATGGCTTGCAGCAAGCTTAGAAGAATTCTTCCATAGCTAGTTCTTGTGCATAATAAAATTGAAAAGGTTTATGAGGGTTTCAGACACAGTGAACTCCAGAAACAATGTAACTGTGTCACTGTAGTGCTTACCTCGAATTTAACAAGCTGTTACCCTTCATGTGAATGCAGAGATACAGTAAAATGCACTTAAGCTCTAGTGAACAACTCCACATAACATTACCCATAATATCTGGTGTACCATGAACATGTCGTCTTGACTACTGCTGATGTAGACATCTCTGTGCAATGCTTCAATATGCATAGTCATGCAAAAGGTTCTTCATTTTAAAAAGAGCATAAAACAAAATGACATGACTTGGATTTAGAAATCAATTTGGTGTCATATACTGTTACAATTTAAACTTGAAGAAAGCCTGTACAATTTGTTCTTTCATACTTCTGCAGCCTGATAGTAGTTTAAGTTTCAAAACATACTTTTTAGAAGTTTCGAAAAGTTTTCCTATGCCTTAAGAGATAGATTTTTGATTGAATAGGAGTAAATATCCATGTTTGTAGTGTAAATATATTTTTGTCTGCAACAGTTCTTGCAACTTCCTCCAGACTAATTTGAAGTCTTTTACAACAGGAAATTAATACTTCAGTGTTGCCAGCAAATGAATGCTCTTTCTTTTCATTTATGCATTGAAGATTTTTTAGATTAGGAGAGAGTTCTCTCAAGATTTTGAGTGGAATAACAGAATGACAGAAGAGACACATCCTTCTCAGCAAAAATAAGCATTATAGATATGACGTAATTAAAATGAAAGCAAAATTTTGGTTTTCTTAACCAATTAATAAGTAGAAAATAGATATTAAAGCATATACTGTAGCAGAGAAAGAATAGGAGTTAAAACCTGGAGAATAAGTGTTACGAGAAAGTATTTTTAAATTTTAAAATGGTCTGATTTAATTCCTACTTTTGTAGTTCAAAATGCAGAAGGATGATAGTACATTGTACAAGATAGCAACACACACCACGTAGTTATATATAACTACTAGTGTTAAATCTCTTTTCACCTACATGAACCTTGACACTGCAACAGCATCATACTCATTTCTTTAAAAAAGCTTTTAAATTTCTAGAAAAATAAATTAATAAGAGTCACATCACGTTTTCCCCGTGATCTTTCAATGTCATGTGTGTTTAAGGCAACTTATTTGTTGGTGAGTCCTGTTTGACTAGAGTGCTATATAAGCTTGTCAGTACTTAATAATTTTAAAATTTTGTATGCTAAATTAAAAGTGGGACAATATCTTCTTAAAACTTGTTCATGTGGTTTCCAGCATCTGTTCCATTTTATGCCTGTAGGCTTTCTTATAAAATGTATGTGTCACAAAGTATGCTGCAGAAATGCCAGTGAATTTGTGATAATGTTTATACTTACTATTCCTTCATTTAAAGTTCAGAACGTAATGTGGCATTGCAGTGTGAATATTAGAGCAAGCCTGATACCTACAAAAACAATATTCACCTGCAGAATATGGCAAGAATAAGTCTGTCACTGTTGCTGTGTCATCCATGGTTATTATTAGTTTCATTTGGCTTACATGTTCTTACGGGTTTTTTGTTTTGTTGTGGCGAACATGTTTTGATGGGAAGTATTTGACTTTTTCCTTTAGTAATTTTTTATCTATACATCTGTACAGTTTGAGCCCTATAACCATAATTAAGTAAATGCTAATATGGATTAGTCAAGATTTCTGCAATGTTGAAGGCTTGTCTTACTGAAATAACCACGAGGTGATAGGAGACCTTAATATAGTTAGGCCTCCGTCTTTAACAGTAATGAGGTAGAGTCTTCATCAACAAGTAAATAAAGTGACAAGTTCTATTGGCAAGAGTCAACTTATCATGCATATTATGTCAGTTCGGATTCTTACTGAAAACCTATAGATGTAATTTCTGAAAGGTGAATAAGTTCTGAATAAGTTCATCAGTTGTGACATCTGGCTACTTCTATTTAAAAGTTTGTAATTTGAAATAACACTTTTTCTCATTACAAAGTATTGATGAATCTTATGACATGGAACCTGGTTTAGGCACTAGCTCTTTTTATGAGGCTAAGGTATTTCTCTTTTGAGTTGGGGGGTGAGGGTTACAACAAAAATTATGATCCATATAACTGAAAACTTGTTTGTTTTTTTATGTTTTATTTTGATTTGTATAAATATTGCTTTGTAGGCTAATACCTGTGCTGGTAAATGGTATGAAATATTCAGAGATTGATATTATTCTGTTGAAGGTGAGTATCAGTTTCTTTTATTCTGTTGGAATGGTTGTTTAGGTTCTGACCTGTAAATCAGAATGATTCAGATCAGAATGGGCAGACCTAGCCTACCATCTGTTCAGCAGAGAATTAGCTTTCTGGGGCAGGGTATGCTGTTCCAAATACTAAATGCAACTGATGCTGTGTTTGTTGGAAAATAATCTGTGGCTCTCCTGCTTTGCCCCAGTCCCCTCCCACACAATTTACGCAGAGCTGGGATAGTATTACCATGAACTACTGCAAGAAAGCAGCATTAAAGAAATGTTCAGAACTAATTCTAGTGCCTTCTAGATTGAATACGTGGCTTTTTCCATCACTGCATGTGTCTGTGTATGAGAATTTCTCAATCACTTCTTTCTATTTTATTCCCACTGAGTAATTTCTTAACAAGAAGGATACTTTGTGGGTGAGCGTACTTCTCTTGCTTGTATCTTTCTATTGCTTTTCTGGTAAATGCAGCAGCCGAACACAGGAACAGTGGCATTTTTTTAGTTGAGCAGCTCAGGTGGGATGTGAATCTTCTATACACTTACAAAACCTCGAACTAAAACTACATTGTTAACTTCCTTGAGCAATACAGTTGGACTAGTTTATCTGATAAAACAATTTGATGACAGGGGGATGTTGAAGAAGACGAAGCTATTCCAGATAGCGAGCAGGATATAAGGCCTCGTTTTCATCGTTCGAAGACAGTGGCTCAGCAACATGAAGAGGATGGTATTGAAGATGATGACGATGATGATGATGAACTTGATGATGATGATACTATTTCTGACTGGAATTTAAGTAGGTCAAAGTAATGTGTGAAATGCTTTAAGTAAAGCTGCTTGCATAATGCAAAAACCACAGTAAAAAGACAAGTTTGTGTATAGCAATACTGAGGCTTTGTTTCTGACTACAAAAATAACTGTCTGCTGACATAATTGGTGGGTATGTTGGAGGGGGAGCTTTTGAGATGACACTTTGACTTTATAACTGTATTGGCAAAAGCTATCCATCTGTAAGCTTATTTTGAATATGGCAGTTCGAGTTACAAATATTTACTTGATACAATTCAATGGAGCTTTTGGGCTTAGAATTTTAATTCTATGAAGTAATAAAAATCCTGTATCACTTGTTTAAATTCAGTTTAAAAAGAGAAAAAAAAAGCTTTGCACATTGATAACTGGAGCAAGCTTAGTAATGCTTTCTTTAATTTCAGTCTTCCCTCTAAAATTGGCTTGTGTTTCGTTTGGTTTTTTATTCCTATGTGAACGTTCTACTACCTATGGCCATTACAGAGATTTCTTCTCTCTGTGAGGAATTTGTTTCTCAACAGAATACATTACTTTAGTTGTGAAGGTAGAAGATGGCTCTGAGGAAACCCTGAGTTCCGATGGAACGTTGTGAAGATCATAGGACCTTTAGGCTAATAGGCTATGTTATAAGGAAAGAAAACACCACAAACTGTTTTATAAGTTCAGTAACAGAAAATAGCTAGTGAAATTCTGACAAAGCTGATTTGAATTTGCTTTGCAAACAACCTCGTTGTGGAATAATGCTTTGATATGTAGACATAGCCACATAAGGTTTTTTTCCCCAAGGCGCCAGGTTTTCACAACAGGTGAATGTAAATTCAGGCTTATGGTTAAACAATTTTGAGACATACCTGGAGAATTATTGTTGTTGAAAATATGAGTGCAAATACGCTTTTTTCTGTAAAGCTGCATCTTGGAAAAAACATAGTTTTATATTCTTAATGCTTTTCTTGTCACTGCTGTGTGTAGAGATTGCAGAATTAAATATGCATTTTCTGAGAAAGAGCTCAAATGATGTAAGGTGCCCTGTGATGCATGGTTTTGATTAAAATGGTGAGAAAACGGAAGTTGTTCAGGAATGGTGGCCTAAAAGAGAAAGAGTAGAACAGTTTAGAAATCTGTAATGACATACGTTATCTGGAGTTAAGAAAATTTGTATTATCTGAAAATCAAAATTGCATGCCCTATTTCATATCCAGTGTTCTATATTTGACTTCCAATTTGAACAGAGAGGAAGCACTAGCATGGCTTGACAATTAGCAGTGTTGCTTACTAATAAGACCAGTGCAGTTCTTTATGAAGGATTAAGAGGGAACTGATACTATAATAAAAATGGCTTTCTAAGAGCTGTGGCTTTGCAAAGGAGGACAGTGGATCCCTGTGTAGCCTAGTGGAGTGGAAGTATGTTTCCTCCTAGTGCACTGAGAATCCACTGGCAGCTCAGAGTTAAAAAGGGGATTCTATTGCCTAACTATTTGTATAATAAGCAGAGATTGACACTGTTAATTCCCTTCAGGGAAATGTTCTGCTGCTGCTCTAGATGTCCTAGCTAATGTATTTCGTGATGAGCTTCTGCCACACATCTTGCCACTGTTGAAGGAATTGCTCTTCCACCCTGAGTGGGTAGTTAAAGAATCTGGTATCCTTGTTCTTGGTGCAATTGCTGAAGGTAAGGCGACAGTTCATATTGGGTTGCTGGTTTTTAAATTGATTCTAAAGCAGTTTGGGTGAACTTAATAATGCAAACAAGTATATGTCCTTAGCTGGTTTGGTTTCGGTGATTAATCTCTTCATCTACTGATAGGTGGATGCAGTTATTTTATTTTTCATTTTCAAATGTATGCATGTTTGAGAGGCTAAACAGATTACATCATTTCTTTTATCTCTCCCTTTCTAAACTTTGCCATATAGAATTGTTGATCTCTACCAAAATTCTACCTTGATTTAATAGAAGATAAATATTTAATAAATTTTAGCCTTAGATTTTAAGTGTTTTCAGAAATGGAGAAGACCACTCCTGTGATTTCAGTACACTAAGATGGTTCTCCAGTTAAAATAGGCTAACTTCCATTCTTTTTTACTTATCCACAATGTTGCTTGGCATTTTACCTGAAGTTCCAGCATCTCTGTCCGTTTTGCAGGCTGAAGAAATAGATTTGGGTCCATGCCTGGATTATCTTTCTTTTCCAACAGTGTCTAACGAACATACTTTTTTTCTGTTACTAGAAAATTTTTGGTTGGTTTTGGTTTGATCAAGTCCAGCAAGATGGAAGTTAGTACTTCTGGCAAATCTCAGTGTGTTACTGCCCTTGCTGACTTAAAGGGTGCAGCTTTTATTGGTGGTCAATATTTGTATGATTTTAGGGGAAAAGAAAGAAATTTGAATTTCTTAAGGAATCCTTTTTCCTGTGGTGTTTTGTTGTCAAGACAGTCTTTCTCTGCTTGGTATTTTCTTGCTTGCTCTGAGTACACCGAAGTAGGAACTTCAAGCTTTAGAAAATTTATTTGGATGTACTTACTCTACTACATTCAATAAAACAGAATTTCTGGAAACTAGGGAAGCACTGAAGTAGAAATGTAATTGAAAATAATTAAGTTTTATTGAAGATTTTAGTTATTATATAATAATATAAATTATTTTAATTATTATATAATATTATAATAATTATTATAATAATTATGATTATTATTTATGTAAGGGGTTTTTTCAGAACTTTATATAAATTAGGTAGACTTGCCTTGTTAAAATACTTGTATTTTTAACTTTGCATGTTGTGTTCCTGTGTGATAGAGAATGAAGATATGTCTCTCATAGGAAACAGAAAACAATGGAACTTTTCATTAATTCTGGTACTGCAATAGCTATATTTTTCTTTCCAGGCTGCATGCAGGGTATGATTCCATATCTTCCAGAGCTAATCCCTCACCTTATTCAGTGCCTCTCCGACAAAAAGGCTCTTGTGCGCTCCATTACATGCTGGACTCNTCTACTGATAGGTGGATGCAGTTATTTTATTTTTCATTTTCAAATGTATGCATGTTTGAGAGGCTAAACAGATTACATCATTTCTTTTATCTCTCCCTTTCTAAACTTTGCCATATAGAATTGTTGATCTCTACCAAAATTCTACCTTGATTTAATAGAAGATAAATATTTAATAAATTTTAGCCTTAGATTTTAAGTGTTTTCAGAAATGGAGAAGACCACTCCTGTGATTTCAGTACACTAAGATGGTTCTCCAGTTAAAATAGGCTAACTTCCATTCTTTTTTACTTATCCACAATGTTGCTTGGCATTTTACCTGAAGTTCCAGCATCTCTGTCCGTTTTGCAGGCTGAAGAAATAGATTTGGGTCCATGCCTGGATTATCTTTCTTTTCCAACAGTGTCTAACGAACATACTTTTTTTCTGTTACTAGAAAATTTTTGGTTGGTTTTGGTTTGATCAAGTCCAGCAAGATGGAAGTTAGTACTTCTGGCAAATCTCAGTGTGTTACTGCCCTTGCTGACTTAAAGGGTGCAGCTTTTATTGGTGGTCAATATTTGTATGATTTTAGGGGAAAAGAAAGAAATTTGAATTTCTTAAGGAATCCTTTTTCCTGTGGTGTTTTGTTGTCAAGACAGTCTTTCTCTGCTTGGTATTTTCTTGCTTACTCTGAGTACACCGAAGTAGGAACTTCAAGCTTTAGAAAATTTATTTGGATGTACTTACTCTACTACATTCAATAAAACAGAATTTCTGGAAACTAGGGAAGCACTGAAGTAGAAATGTAATTGAAAATAATTAAGTTTTATTGAAGATTTTAGTTATTATATAATAATATAAATTATTTTAATTATTATATAATATTATAATAATTATTATAATAATTATGATTATTATTTATGTAAGGGGTTTTTTCAGAACTTTATATAAATTAGGTAGACTTGCCTTGTTAAAATACTTGTATTTTTAACTTNAAGCCAAAGCTTAAGCAAACATCACTATCCATGACACTGCTTTTTTTTCCCCATGGGAAGCTATTTTAATGCCCTTATCAGTTAATGCATGACTCCGTTTCTAGCTCTTAATGTATTCTTTCTCTTAAATTGGAGTAGATGTAACTTTCTCCCAAGTTCCAATAACATGGAAAAGGTTAACGCCTATTTCTCTTGTGCACTTTGTTTTCAGGGTATGTAAAACACCAGCCTAAATAATTTACTGTAGTAAATTAGCTGTTTGTAACACTTACTTTCAATATATGGCTGTTTCATTGACCAGAAATTTGGCATTTTTTAAAAATGTCTATGAACACAATCAGCACAGTGGAAAGCTGTCCTGTCATTGGATTACTGATACTGTTTATCCTTAGCTCAGCATTACCAAACCATTTCGGTTATGATTATTTCAAGGGATATTATCCCTTTCTTGAAGCGAGATGTTGGGAGATAAGATTCCCTTCTCCTCCTTGGCTACATCTTTAAAAAAAAAAAAATTAATTGCTGAATTAGTGGACACAACATTAATGGAATGGGAATGGGTGCACCCCTTGTGCAAGTACCTCACCAAAAAAAACTTAAATGTCAGTTTTTGTCAGACTGTAGTGTACACAGCAAGCTTTCAGTGTTTCTTCAGGAAACAGTTACATTGGCCTCTGAACGCCTGAAAAAAGAAATAATATTAATAGTAGTACTAGTAGTAGTCACCCCCAAATGTCAGTAGTGCCTAAGGACAGTGATGAGTTCAGGGTTCTTGGGCTAAGCTTTGCTCAAAAGGGGTGAATATATCCTTGCCTGAAAACAAATACAATGACTTTATGAAATGTACTTAGTAAGATTAGGAATTAAACACTGTTTCCTTTCTGTCTCCAAACATCTGCAAAAATTTGACTAGCAAGTTTGGTTAGCTTTAATGTCTTCTCTATTTATGCTATTAAATAAAATAGAATGCAAATGCAAAACCCAAAAAACCAAACCAAACAAAAAAGCAACCAAAAAAAATCCCGAAGGAAAATATTCCACTTCTCTTCAAGCTTTCCTTGTCCAAAACATGGCTGAAAATCTGCATTTATTTGAACATAGCTGTGTTAGTGTACTTAAATAACCTCACGTGTTGCCTATGAAGGATGAGCAATGGGCCATGGAAACTTTTATAATAACAGGAAATCTGGAATGGAAATATTAAATATTACAGTACACCTGATTTTTTTTATTAAAAGTCCAATATCAGAGCATGTTTTGAGATACTTTCTTTAGAGCAGAGATTCACTAAAATTACTGTTGCAGCTAAAAACAAACTGTCTGGGAATCTTCACTGTAAGGAAAATGTAGAGTTGTTACAAGTCAAAACATATTTACTAGCTTTTTAAATTATGAGGAAATACAGTGAACCTTCTTGGACAACAACAAAGAGCTTTATCCCAACAGTGAATAGCTGCATAGATTGTTAATGTCTACCAAATTGAAGATTGGTCACAGGATACTGTATGTTTTTGTCCCTAACTTCTCTGTGGTAGCAGATGTCTAACATTCACTTCTGTACTTTTGAGAAACTGCTCCTTCTGTTGGCAACACACAAAATGGTATTTTACTGAAACACATTTTCCTGTCAAGTTGTGTGCCTTTCTGAAAGAATACTTCACAATAAATAAATAAAGAAAGAAAGACTGTTAACCATTTAGAGTTCACAGTTCCCTTGTGTTAAAAAAACTGCATTTCTGTATTTGGTAGCACATGGTTAGTGGATTGTTCACCTCATGCGGTGAAGCATGCATTTTTAATGCAGAAACAAGCTAATAATAATCTTGTTGGCAAAGCTAGGCCAGTAAATCTTCAATAGCTCCATAATTTTTTCCTTTTCCTTAACGTTTCTCTGAAGCAGTGTGTCTGGTGTGGGGGATTTTTTTTTTTGTTTTGTTTCATTTTGGATGTATTTCCTTGATGATGCTGTTCAAACGCTGGATAGACAAGCTGAAAAGTTTCCATGATATCATGATGTGTGCTTTGACCAAGAGCAGCTAAAACTGTTCATACTCTGTGCTTGCTTTTAGTTTTCCATGTCTTTCTATATCTTTTTTTTATGTAGTGAACAGCTGAGAGCACAGGCTGATGTTTTTACTTTGTACTGGCACAACAGCGCCAAAATCTCTAGGTGCAGCTACTATGTACATGAAAGACAGTGGCCTTTTTTTAACTTAAATAATCAGCTTTTGTTGTGGTTCTTTCTATTTTAGTTAGTATACTGTAACTTTTCTGCTAATGCTTTTGTTTTTAGTGGGGGCTTCCGTGCATCCCTAATGAGTTTTATGGCAATATTTTAAAATTTTGTTCTTTACAATGTAAGAGCTGGATCCTTATGGGTGAGTCTGTGTTCAGTCAAAAAAGATCAAGGTTATTTAAGTATTACCTTTTTGGAAGCATATCTTACATGAATTTGAGGACTAAAATACAGCTTTATGTTTAAACAGAAATAGGTTAAGTAGGGCATTTTGGGGTCGTCTTGTTTCATTTTTTCCAAAAAAAATGTTTCATTTTTTCCAAGGTACTAACTTGTTTTATTGTCCTTCAGTGCCTTTGCTACTCTAGAAGAGGAGGCTTGTACAGAGCTTGTTCCTTATCTTGCATATATACTTGACACTTTGGTCTTCGCATTTAGTAAATACCAGCATAAAAACCTGCTCATTCTTTATGATGCTATAGGAACCCTAGCAGATTCTGTAGGACATCATCTAAATAAACCAGTGAGTATACCTTATGTTATGTAGAAGGACTTACCATATTTGAAAAACTTGTTTAGTGTTTTTTGTAGTGTGACTTACACATTATAAACCAGAAATGCTGATATTTCTGTGTACCTTTTATTAGTGCTACATGCTTACAGATAAAATACATAGAGTGCAGATAATTTTCCCACTACACAAATATTTGCCATTTTGAGTAAACAAGCAATAGTGTGTGGTTTGTTGTGAAGTGTGCTGTTCATCATGATTTTTTCTTCATGCTCAAAGTTTTTTTAGCTCACAGGAGGCATTAGTATAGATACCCCTTTGGACAAAACACAGATAACACACAGGCAAATGTAATGGGATTTTTTTTAGTGCACATGTATTAATTAGTAGAAGACGTACATGTCATATGTTTGCATCTTATGCTGGTTATTGAAACTTGTTTTATTTCTCTAGAGTGCTTCAAATGACATAGACGCCCTAGAAAAAAAAACATTTTTAGTTGTTTCCATGGTATTTTACTTGTCATTGGGACTCCACACCATCAAAGGACCTGTTTTTCAGTCTCTCTCTGAGCCTGGCTACCTTGACGTTTAACAGTACCAGGAGGAAGCTAACTGGCAGCTCCTGATCAGAGTGGGACTTTCTTTAGTCAAATAGAATTTTGTGCCTTTGGACATAGCAAAATCTGTTGGCTCTTTAGATACCTTCTGGGAGCAGCAGCGCTCTAGAGCTGCCTTGCTTAATGTCCTTGTGACTGTGGCTGTGCAGTGGCAAGGAAGGCAGCTTTATATAGAAGGGCTAAGTGCCTCCATCTGGAGGGATAGGAAATTACTTTCTTCATGGATGGTTAGTTTGAGGAAGAAGTTTCAGAACTTGTGGTCGTGGAGATAGGGCTGTAGCATCAGGGCAGTGGTAGATGTAGAGCCACAATGTAAATATAAAAAAGTTTTCTGTACTCCTTGAGGCAGTCAGATAGATTTGTAATAACCCAGGCAGCTATGCTGAAACCAAACCTGGAGGAAGAGATTCCCTTTGTAAAGGTACTTACGTGCTTTAGGAAAAAATATCAAACACAAATTGTAAATTCTTGTATTAAAATATTTCTGTGAATTGCAGCAGTGATTGAATTACAGTACACCTGTTTGGGTTTTTTTAAAGTAGAATATATCTCAGTTCTTTTTTAGCTTTGAAATATAATAGTATGCAGTAAAGTGTTTTAGCAGCTGATGCATTTTCATCCTAAACAGGAATATATTCAGATGCTAATGCCTCCATTAATCCAGAAGTGGAACATGCTGAAGGATGAAGATAAAGATCTCTTCCCTTTATTAGAGGTAAATGTTAAAATGTGAATATTTTTTATCAACTTACCTTAGAAATTATGTTTTCTCCTAAAGGTGTTCCTGCTAGGAAATATGACTATAAAAGCTGACATTGTTAGCTATTTTCCATTAGGGAAAAAATATTCTGACCATGGTAAGAAAATTCTATGACTGAATAAATGTCCTTAGGTTTAGCAGAAATCTTTTATTTTTTTCTGCCATTTTGGACTGTTTTCTTTGATAGGATTCTTTTAGGGAAAAAAACATTCTGTCCTCCTTTTATTCTTGTCTTCCCTCTCTCTTTGCTCTCCCTTCGTCCCTCCATTAAAAGTATTGTCAGACAAACTGAAGGTATGAACCAGGCCATGCAGTCTAATGCTCTGTACTTGCTGAGTGTGAAGCACCTCTAGAGGAAAACACCTCTAGAAAAATTAGTTTTGTAACTCTTAGGTTATATTAAGGCTTGTTCATGGTCAAGATACTGCAGCTTTTAATGTAAGTGCTGTCTGAATTGTCGTAAGTGGTTTTGTATGCATTTTCTTGGCTACCTCTAAGAAGATGCTGCTGCTGAGAAACTTCTTCAACTGACGTGCGCAGGAGTGAGTAACAACTCGCTGATAGTTGCCTTGGCTCAGCTAAATCGGTACCGCCTTTCTAGGTTGTGTTTACTTAATCAGTTACATGTTGGTGTACTTAAAATCCTAATATCTTCCAAATTGCCTTTTCCAAGTAAATGACCCTTCAGGGATGTTAGGAAAAGTATTAACTGCTTTCTCTTCTCTTTTTTTAATTCCAGTGCCTGTCGTCAGTTGCTACTGCCTTGCAATCTGGCTTTCTTCCATACTGTGAACCTGTGTACCAGCGTTGTGTAAATCTGGTGCAGAAGACACTTGCACAAGCCATGGTATTTTGCTATAACTATTCCAATGTTACTTTGCTAAACCAAAGTGTTAACTATGTAAAATTAGAGGCGTGCAGGGAAATTGAATATCTAAATGAAGGTGCAGTTCTGAAACTTTTTTATGCATACTCCTGAGAAAATCTAGTATTATTTTGAAAACGTGTACGTATTTCTTGCAGTTGCATAATGCTCAGCCAGACCAATACGAGGCTCCAGATAAAGATTTCATGATTGTGGCTCTTGATTTACTCAGTGGTTTAGCTGAAGGACTTGGAGGCAACATTGAACAGCTAGTGGCTCGCAGCAATATCCTGACACTAATGTATCAATGCATGCAGGTGAGATGAGTAAGCTATTTGATCCACACATTTTCTTTGCTCAGAAAATCAGAAACTCTTCTAGAATTGTAATTTTTTTCTTCCTCTCTTTAGGACAAAATGCCTGAGGTACGGCAGAGTTCTTTTGCATTGTTAGGTGATCTGACAAAGGCGTGTTTTCAGCATGTTAAGCCTTGCATCGGTATGTTTCTTTTACGTGTTTAACAACTTGTTTTGCAAATGTCTAAGAGGTTGTATTAGGCATTGTTAAGCTCCCTGTTCTGTGGGTTGCCTTTTTATGGTGTTGTACATAGTAGTTTTCCTTTATCAACAGGACTCTGTAGTCTTTTGTCCTTTGAATTGTATGTTAGAAAATGTGTTCCTATTTTTGTGGACAGTGCAAAAGTTCATTTTTCTTCTTTATTTTTATGGCTCATTTTGTTCTACTAGAAATTATTGTTAAGTAAAAATATATATAATATTGAAATCAGAAAATGGTCTAGAGGATAGGTTTTACTTTGTTTTTCTGCTTTGTTTTTTATTTCTGTGGGAAGTAGCATCAGTGATACACTTTCGCAATATTTGCTGTTTTTTCCCCCAGATGCTGTTGAGATGCACTTGCCAAATAAATGCTTGGATAGGCTTGGAATTTAAAATTAATTTGGCAGATGTTATAATGACCTTTCTGACTAATTTTTCTTAAAATTTAATCAAAGATGTGATTGCCTTCTAGTCTTTGTTGTTTTTTCAAGGGTAGCTGAATACATGATTATCCAGGTGATTCGGGGGATGTTTAACCGTAGAATAAAACCACTAGTACTTGTAGTTGTGGTTTTTTTCTTCTCTGCCTCTCTCTCCTCCCACCTGAGCAAGGGAAGGAGAGAAAAAGGTTTCTACATAAAAGTTACATAAAGATAAAGCCTGTTAGGAAGATTTAAAAAGGATAATTTGAAAATATTTGCATTTATCTGCTTAGGTTCTAAATTCCACATTAATATGATATATAGCTGGAATGTAGCTCTTGTTAATTTGCATGTAACGCTTTCCAAGTATTTAAATGGGCTTACATTATCTTTTTCTTAAACATCCTTTTTTTTTTCCCCTCACAATCCTAAAGTAATGGGACAAGATGGTTGTATTGTATGATGAGATTTTAAAATGTTGTTCTTTCTAGCTGATTTCATGCCAATTTTGGGAACCAACCTAAACCCTGAATTCATTTCTGTGTGTAACAATGCCACCTGGGCAATTGGAGAAATCTCTATTCAGATGGGTAAGATTTCATTTTTTCTTTAAATCTCTGCACATTTAGAATTATTTGTCTGGGTGTTCTGGGTGAAATTTTTTTAAGTGATACCTTTATGTTAATATTTAAATAACATTTATGATCCGTGTCCTTGTTAGTAAGTTAAGTGTACATGTTCTGTTTACATTATGTATATTAATGGTCATTTTCTTCTGATTTTTTTTTAATTGTTGTTTCAGGTATAGAAATGCAGCCTTATATTCCAATGGTCTTGCACCAGCTTGTAGAAATAATTAACAGACCCAACACACCAAAGACGTTGTTAGAGAACACAGGTACCCGAAAAATGAACTGTACATGGTGAAGGAAATTAGAAGATTTTTTTTAATAATTATTTTTAAAATTGCATAGGGGAACCACACCAGAACTGATTTTGTTGTGTATTTGGCTTTTATAAGCAAAAGCAACTCTGTCTTGCACAAGCTCTTACAAGTCTCAGTCTTGCAGCAAATCATATATCTAGATTCTAAAAGTTATTGCTTTCTCTTTTTATGATATATATTGTATCTATTTATCATCTGTTTAATCACTCTTCCAGTTTTATTTATGTATTTAACATGACAAATGTATGCAGTAACACTTAAGACTTAATTTCTCACTGATTTTGATGTGTGCATGTCCTTACACGTGTACTGTATATATATGTCTAGTGCTGGAAAAAATGTAATTGGCATATATAAAACAATGAACTCTTTGAATTTACAAAAAAAATGCACTTATTTTTAAAGATAAACTTACAATATCGTGCACAAAAATCTAGATCTGTGATGGCAGTTTTACCACAACATAACTGAAATTATGTATCATTTCTATTACCTGGTCACTTAATAACAAATTCCTGAAAAGAATTCTGATAATGGCATACATATCTTATGTTCTGGCTTCGCATTCCAAACTGGGAGTAATTCCCAAATGCCTTACTGAATTGGAATTTCTGAGGCTTGTTTCTTTTGCATTTATAGAGGGCACGTTCTGGTATGAAAAGCACCTTCCATACTTGAATAAAAATTTATGGATAATGCGATGGGTTTATGGTTTACTATTTTACTAATTGAGGATTTTTTTTCTTCTGTTTGAAAACTTTCTTGTAAAAAAATGACAGTTTAGTTGCTGTACCTGCCATGATTGAATATGATGCAAATACAATGGTACAGTTAAACTTTTTGAGCAAAGCAGGAGATAATCTGGAGAGAGATTTTTCAAAGCATATTTTTCCTTCAGTATTCTCTAAACTTAAAGGCTGCACTTTCTCTGCCCGTCTATCCCATTTAGTATGGAAGGTGAACTTGAAGGAAAATTTACCTAGTTTTATGACATATTATAGGTACTACTTTTTGAAAAGATAATTTTGAATCAAATACCTAGTTGTGAAATATACCATGGAATAGTGTAAAAGTATAATATGATAATAGTATAACAATATAAGTTTTCCTTACCCCTGCCCTGACTCCCTTCCTCTGCACTGATGGATGTGTAATACCTGTAACTGAGAGGCATCCAATAGTTAAATGTTTGCTTCCATCATTGTTAAGAGAATTTTTGGAAGCATCCAAACACTGATTTTTTTAAAATTTATTTTTATTTTTTTTTAAATTCTCTTAATAGTTACTTTAAATGTGGATGGATAACTGCAAATAAATGTTGAGTGTGGTGTACTTATTATGAGTTTGTTGTGGGATATTTTGCTGTGTGCCGCTAATATGGGCAAGAACATTACTGGTTTTGCTGTAGCTTGCTGTGTAATTAATTATGAAAACAGTTGTGAAAACACACTTTGACACAGGTTTCTATTCCTTGTTCAGGGTGTAGCTGTAAGAATTTACAGATCAAACTTAAAATTGTATTTTCATTTGAACTTCAGTGAAGTTTTGTAGGATACTAAAGAATTTTAGACGCTGTATATAGAAATTGAGTAACACCAGGGTTAACAGTGAGCTGCATCACATGGAATTAATATGTTTCAGACTGCTAGTATATCCTACACCAAACTTTTATTTGAGAAAGCATCATCTGCTTTATTGCATGTTTCATGAAACTGTTCACAAATGCCTGTTAATTAGAGTGTTGCATAGTATGTCCCTTGAACATAGGTTTCCTTTTTCTGCTTCATACAAATCTGGATTTTAGTATTATTCATGTATTTTGCTTCAAGTAATCCTGATACATTATTCCCCACCCTCTCCTTTTTCTAAAGATTAATCTTTTGTGAGTTGAGCAAACACCATTAAAACACATTTGCATAACGATACTTTCTTTGGTCTGTCCCTCAGAACAAAGAACCAAACTACTTAATCACGTGATGAAGCAATTTTGCTTTTCATGTGTTCTCATGCTTTGGTATCAGAAGTCAGATTCTTGTACGTCTTATGAGGAAAGCTTTTGTGAGCAGGAGAAATACTAGGATTACAGAATTAATGTTCTGTGGTCAGTTGCTTTGCGTTAGCAACCATTTTTAATTAAATTCTCTATGAGATTGTGAAGAAGACAAACATTTGTTACTCTTTGAGAAGTGTTCCATCTATTTACGATTTTCAGACAGACCACAGTATATTCCATGTAGAAGTATTGGCAAATGTATTTTTACTGATAGATTAGGTCTATAAAAACCTTGAATTCTAAATATTGGATAAAATACAATGTTTAGAATACTTGATGCTGAAACTGAAACTGGTTGAATTTCTTTTTTTAAAATATATCCATTATAGGACATTTCAGTAAAAACTTTGAATGTGTAGAGGTAAATTTACTGCAAAAATTATTACTCTGAAGAGGGACGGAATGCCTGCTTACATCAGAAAGCCTTTGGATTTAAAATTGTGTTTTTGGTGTTCTCTCATACTTCTTTAATTTTTCTTTTACCTTGGAGAGTATACCATATATGTTGCTGCCTCTTATTTAGGGGGTGGTAATAAACAGCACTGGTGAAATCTTATGTTTATTATCATACACAGATTCTGTTGGTTTCTGTTTCTGAGTTATTTGTTGTTTTTTCTTTATTTTTTCTCCTCCCCCCCTCATTTGCTCATGTCTTGGTTGGCGTTTGGTGGTGTATAACCGTGATTGCGTTACCTTAGCAATAACAATTGGTCGTCTTGGTTACGTTTGTCCTCAAGAGGTGGCCCCCATGCTACAGCAGTTTATAAGACCCTGGTGTGTATTATTCAATCTTTTTTTTTTAATTCATTTTTCTTCACTCTCTTTCTTTCTTTCTTTCTTTCTTCTCTCTATCTCACTTTTAGATATATTTTCAGTTGGTTACAAAATCTCAATCCTTAATCATTGCCAACCATGTGACTAATCTTGTCCTATCAGGTTTGTGAGTTTTTAGTAGCACTGTCATGTATTCTTTATGTTGTGGCTAACGACTAATTTATGCATGGGATAAGATTGTCACATGCTTGCTGTGTTAAAGCTTGACTATGAAAGAGCATTTTAAAACCCACCAGAATGATAATACAATGCATGCAAATACTGTAAAATTTAAACTGTGCATTACTTAAAATTCAGTCTGAGGCTTGAAATGCTGTAAGGAATATATGTTTATAGATTTGTTACGTATAAAATAGCTTGCTTGCTGCTGTTAAAAGTTCAATAACTGTTCTGTAAGTGGTATCTGACATAATTCATACTGTGACAGTATTTTATGTTCCGCTTCTAATAATAATAGTTTCTATAAGTATTTCAGATATGTTTCTTTTGTATTTAATGGAATAGAGGTCACACTTTCTAACTACAGTATAACAAAAAAGCCAGATTCTGGAGGTGATGCCTAATGGGGTTATGCTAGTAAAAACTGTGTGTGCAACAAGTGTTTATCTAAGTGTTCAAAATTGTGTTTCAGATCATCTTATCAGTGTGACTTATTCCATCAGATACTGTCATCAAGTTTTGACTTGATTGAAGAAAAGTAATGGAGTTATCTAAGTTTTGCTTTCCAATTTTTTAGGTGCACCTCTCTGCGAAACATAAGAGACAATGAGGAAAAGGATTCAGCATTCCGTGGGATATGTACCATGATTACGGTGAACCCCAGTGGAGTAGTCCAAGTAAGATACATTAATAGATGCTAACTTCTCTTTACTCATGTGAAATTTAGTGAAAGCTTATGTGGAGTATGAAAAAGTTTACCTTGATGTGACTCCTGCAGTACATGATGTAGCTTTATTTTGAGGTCAAGGAGCCCAAAATGTTGATATTGTGAATGATCTGTATCATGATGCTTCAGTAATTGTCATCTAAAAAGGAAAAGAAGTATTGTTAGTATCAGTTTTTGTCTTTTACTGGCAATGAATATGTACATAATGAACTTTGATTAAAATAACTATATTTTGATACTTCTGTCAGGTTGTGGTCAGGATCTATACGCAAATATAAGGTAAAAGTTGACATTCTTAAACCTATTTTCCAGATGTAACCTAGGCTTTTGAAACAAGAAACAGAACAAAACCAGTAACCACCCCTTCGTTCTTAACACTTGGGTAGGGAAGATTCTGTTTCAGCTTTGGATAAATTGTTCAAATAGTGACAATGAACATGATCTCTTTAAAATAAATGGTACAAATGAAGAATAGAATATGACTTGATCTTTAGTCTCCATACCTCTAAAGTAAAGCTGTATCAATGTAATATTTTCTAAGAGGAAAACAAAACTGATTTTTCCCTCTTCTCTGCCTGGAATTCTTCTTCCTGAAACACAAGAATTGAGCATTTACCTTGTTTTGAAATTTTCAGTTCATTTCATTTAGGCCTTATTCTATACTTTACATTTCAGTCTTCTACAATCTGTTCATTCATGTATCTTACAGAGAGGGGTTAAATAAGGTCCGATTTCATTAACTCATCTCTCCTCTTTAGTCATCATCTTCAGTTCCTATCATGTGCATTAGCAACATTATTATTACAGACTGGTATTTTATTGGTTAGGAGGAGGTAATACATGACAGCAGATGAATGAAGTATAGGGATTTTAGGGTGGCTTTCGTTTTGAACTTGTATGATAAATGTTCCCTGTGTCCCAGAAAAAAACTATTTAAAGAAATAAAACAGCTTTTTTTCCGTAACTGGAAATGTGGGAGAGATGCCTTTGTTGCTTGTGACTAAAGTGAGTAGATCTTGCATTTGTATGATAACCTTTTATACTGAAAGAATTAAAGTTGTACTAGTGTGGTGCAGAGGGGAGAGCTGGTGTTGGTTTCACTGTGGTTTAATTTAAGACACTCAGCAATTTCTGTTGCTGAACATTTAAGCATACAATAATTTACTGTTGTCTGAATTAAGTGGAAAATGAATACGTAAAAGCAAAAGCAGTTGTGAATTAGGATCAAAGACTATCCATGGTACACAGAATGAACATCAAGCATTGTTTTCAGATGTATAAATTGAGGTTTTTAACCTATATGATTGTTTAATCTTGTAGGACTTTATTTTTTTTTGTGATGCTGTTGCATCATGGATTAGCCCAAAAGATGATCTTCGAGACATGTTCTGTAAGGTAAGGTTGCTAAGATAACAGTATATTCTAATGGTGGTTGTTTTACATCCTCTGGTTTCTTCCTTTCTGTTTCACTGCTAGCACTTACTGTGTTTGTGGTCATGGAGGTTTCTCTGCCCTGTGTGGTTCATGCAAGGTCATAAATTGTCAGACAAAGCAACATGAAAATCCTGACTTTTTTTTAACCTATATCTTTGTATATGCACTGGAATTATTCCAAACTTTTTAAAATAGTTGAAAAGCTCACTTGATACGTTTTTTGAATGCATAATGATCCTCAAACAGCTTTTCATGATGTCCAGCCTATTATGTTTTGCCTGCATTTTGGAAGAACAGGGGAGTTAATACTACATGTAAGACCTTTTTTTCTGAAAATGAGATTTGTATGGTTCAAGACTATTTTTTGCCACAAAGATGGCTACTTTATTTTGGAGGAATACATAAGTTTCAAATTAAAAATATCCCAGTGGTATCTTACTTGTTTCTCCTAACTCCTGCTGAAAATAAGAGATTTCTTAATCCTCCTCAGAATCCTTCTCGGTTGAGTAAGTTTCAAGAAACTAACATACAGTTATACCCAAGAATACATCCCTAGGCAAAGTATCAGTAAAATTTAAACAAAAGGACTGTTTGCCTTGTATTAAGTAAGTAAAAAACAAAAATGCCCTACCCAGAATGTGGTAGATTGTATTTTAGCACTAGTGCCTTAAAAAAAAAGAGAAAAAGTGAGACAGAAGAAGTGGTTCACCTCACAAGTTCTAAAGTGAAATTGCAATTTTTAGAAAGTTCTATGTCAAAAATAAGGTTCATGATGTTCTTAAAGCAAAAATGGAGCAAGTCTAAGTACTTACTAGGATCATGGGTCGATATTGGCACTTTTTCTTCAGTTGGTGCTGTATTTGAGCATCAAATCAGAAGCTAGAACTTTTGTCTCTCATCTTTAGGAGCAAAGACAGAAATCTCACTGTCCTAGTTAGTCTCTCAGGTAACCAGTCTCCTTCCAAGGAACATTAGATCTAGAAAAGGCACAGCTATGAGTATTCTAACATCAGCAGAACAAAACAGCAATTACGACTTAAAAGGAGATAGAGTCTGGATAGAGTCTGTGATGATTGCCCAAAGCAGTCTCAGTGCATGTTTTTCACCAGTCCTTCAGCAAGTTAAACTCTTCTTTTTCAGATTCTTTCCAAATTATCTGTTTAGGACACGATGCATTCAAACTAAACAGAGTGGTTCTTGATTGCTTGGCATAAGGATATCCTTGCTTTTTTAAGCAAGCAATTTTAAAGTATTTTTATGGGTTTTACCTTGCAGGAAAGGAGACAAAGCTTTCTTCAGTGATAGCATGCAGAGTTTTTAGACTGCTTCTGCATGAATATGTGATTGAGGTAGTCCAGTTAGATGTTTTTCCAACAGTAATTGTGACTTTCAGGAACAAGGGAAAGAAACTGAATTTATCCAGTTTTGGGGGTTTTTTAAATTTATTCTTTAGTAATAGAACTGGAAGAGAAAATACTTTCAAGAGCATGGATAGATGAGCCGCCAGTGTTAAAATCTGACTCATAACCTTTTGTCATACCTGAGCATTCTTAGATTTTCAGTAGTTTCTTAGCAGCTGGTTAATGTGACTCTTTGGGTTTAGAAAAAAAGCCTGCTTGTGGAAGGGAGAAAAGCAGTAAGTTAACTGGTTGCATGTAATGTCATTACCAGTATATCTGTTTAAAAACAGCTCTGCTTGACAGTTTTGTGTTGAGCATGAACTTGTTACCATAAGCTTTAATTTTGACATTGCCTTTTATCTGAGGATGTGTTCATGACAGACTGTTCCACAGTTCAGTTACACTGACTGTAAAAAAGGAAAACGAAACTTTAGATTTTCTTGGTATAGTTTGCTATGAGGAACAGTAATTTTGTCTGCTATTGTCCTTTCTAATGTTTGGCTTTTACTTGCTGTTTTAAGAGATAATATACTAAGATTTTTTCTGATCGTGTAATTTCATTTTCGGTTAGTTTATTACATCAGAAGGTCCAAACTGAAACCTGAAGATTATTCATTTTCCTCTTTCACTGGCTTTGGTTGCTCTTGACTGTGGATCCCTGTTCTTTTAAAAAAAAGAAGATATTAAAAGCTTCATTTTTAGTGAAGTTTTCTTACGGGTTCCATGCAAAAAGCAGAGCTCTCAAAGGTTTTATATTTGTGCTTGAAATTGACAGGTGTTCATTCTGTCAAAAGCTGGCTGCAGTTTTAGCTCAACTTCCCACAACATACTTCACATTTATTAAAAAAATAAATGTAAGCACAGTAGTCTTAATGTATATGAATTGTGTCAGTTGATAAGATGGATGGATGGATGGATGGATGGATGGATGGATGGATGGATGGATGGATGGATGGATGGATGGATGGATGGATGGATGGATGGATGGATGGATGGATGAAAAATGAATTGACAAAATTATAAATAAACATTCTGAAATGGCTTAACCCTAGGTTTTAAGTTACCTATTAAAAATATTTACAAATAGGTATACATACACTAGTTTCTGTGGGTAGCTATATTTTTTATGTCACCTTTAAAGAAGCACATTAAGAAAGACCTTGCTCTACTTCCTTTGCTTCTTTGTAGCATTTCAGTATGATATTGTAGAATTCAAATTGCCAGATGTACAACTCAGCAGTTTGTGGCTTACTGCATATGAGGCTAGTAAATAATGGACCCATTGTTTTTTGCTTATTTTGACTTCACCCTTCTCATTTGTAGATTCTTCATGGATTTAAAAATCAAGTTGGGGAAGAGAATTGGAGGCGTTTCTCTGACCAGTTTCCTCTTCCCTTAAAAGAGCGTCTTGCAGCTTACTATGGAGTTTAACCTCATGCACTGTAGCTGCAGTCCCATAATTAGAGGTAAGCACATGAGTCTTGCTTGATGAAGAGAGCTGGGACTTCCTCGTTATTCGCATCATATGAAACATAATTAATTCTTCGGTCTAGAATTGCTGAGCTACATTGGAGGAGGTACCTTTCCTTCCTATGTGAAGGAAAGAAAGAAAGGATGATCGTATAACTAAATGATGGTGGCTGTAGCAAAAGCATTTGTCTGATTTTTTTTTATTGTTACAGAGAGAGAAAGAAAGAAAGAAAAACTGAGTCTGTGATACACACATTAGTTTATCAGGAAGGTTGAAAGTGTAGGTATAACAAGGTGCTGGTTCGAGTTTAATAAGCAAAGTGATGAATATGATCCTCAAGTCATTGTACTAAAGACACAGGCTACTTTATATGTTATGAATTAATAGATGGCAGATGTGGTCTAAGCAGGAATACTCTTCTAGGATAAGAAAGCAGGTTGGTTAACACACTACCTATGAGAAGTCTAATAGCCTCCTAACTACTTTCTAAATGAACTTTCCACAGAATAAAGAATGTTAATGTGTAACTAAAGTAACTGTAAATCTTGATGTTTGGGGAAGGCTGATGTGTTTATTATTGCCGTGTTCCATTTTGTGGGTCAGTTCAGAATTGTTAGACACTCCTGTGTGGAGAATGATTCAGCTTCAACAAAGAACAGTGAAAGAGCATTCCCGAGTAGCTCTGTTATTATACCGCCTTGCTTTGTATGCTACCTGTGTATGCTGTATAAAGCAAATTTCCCATGTGTGATACTGTGAAGAGATTATTATATTACCCAAAAAAGAGAGTTTTGAGAATTAAGTTTATTCACTTAGTCTTTATACAAATTTGGTACTTCTAGTAGAGTTTTTGTACTGAAATTATGAGACTGAGTCATGCAGTTCTGTTTAGTGTTGGAATGGACAGCTATTTAAAAGTCAGCCTAAGATTTTTTCAAAGTCAGTGTCATAAAAAATCCTATTTGAATTACATTTTTGATCGGAACAATGGATTAAAAATAAACTAATTTCAAACAGCTACGTACTTATCAGTGAGGGCATTTTAGTTCCGATATAAGGATATTTTCTCTTCCTGATGAAAAGGAAACCAAAGTGATAAAATCCACCATTTCTCTCAGTTTCAACTGCAGAGAAACTGTGGCTATCTTGTTTAATCCACTCAAAAGGGAAGCTGCTAGGTCAGTTGCAAGTATGTTTAATATTCTTTCTCAATGTCATAACTACGTCATAATTTCGTGCTAAAAATGGAAAAACGGGTTAAAATATATAGGCCTGCTTTTATCTTAAATCTAAGTTTGGCACAATAGTGGAACTGTCAGTGTTGCTTCAGAGCATATATTGTTGTTTCATGGATAATAATTTATCTGATACAAATGAGCTGCTTTCTTAACAGACTTAAAACGGAACATTAGGCATAAATCTATTTTTAAGTTAGAGGTTGGCACTTAGTGCTTGAAAAAGACTCTTTGTTTATTTACCTATCTGCCAGAGGTTCAAGGTAAGATTCAATTACACCGTTATCTTTTCCTTTTACAGGTCCTTCAGTCTGGGAGACTATGAGGGAGCCTCTGCACCCAGGGAAAATGTTACCCTTTACTGGGGGGAAGGGTAAACCAGTAGGGAATACAGTACAGTCCCAACCCTACTGGGAGGGGTGGGAGGGAGGTGTTGCTGTCACTGTATTAAGTCGATGTTGGGAAATGTTTTAACATCTGGAGCCTTTGTCGGTGGAAATAGTCTCCTATTACAACTCTGCACTGGATGTGAAGAAGAAAAAAAAAAGAATCTAGTCACAAAACAGCACATTCTGGAATATTGTGGGGATTTGTACCAAAATAAGAAACCATATAATTGAACAATAGGGATACGTAAAGAGGAAAAATATTTTGCGCACAATAAAGGAAACCTAAGAATGGGGGTCACAAACAGTAAAAGGCTTTCTATTTTGTTTTCTGTTTTTTTAAGTAAGGGTTTTCTACATTATTTCATCCTGCTTGATGGGATTCCTAGGTATTTGCATGTTAATGAAGAACTACACAAACGAAGTTAGTACAGTTAAAATGCAGCTTGTGTCTGTATTAGGAACAGACACTTGCAGTGTACAGTATAGAAACCCCATCGTAAAATAATAAAGGTTAACTTGGACAAAATGAAGCAACATGCAAGCTGCCAAATAAGTCACTCCTTTCATTTTTGGGGTAAGGAGAGGGACACTGCAAAGGAAAGATTGACATCTTAATTTTTACATTAAGAAAAACAACCAAGGTAGTGGATATGATTTTATTATTGTACTTTGTTAGTTTTGATTTCTAGAGTAAGGCATTATTCTTAACTTGCAGTTTAAGGTTCAGGCATGCATTCTGGCTCATAGTGATCAGAAGTAATTTTAATTAGTGGGAAAGTAGCATGCTTGCATCACATAGAGTGAAATTGGTATACATTTACCTATGTTGCGCCAGTTTTGTGTTGCAGTTTACCAATTCAATATAGCCCTGCATTTAAAATTCCTTTCTAAGATTCAGTGGAATTTATTTTTATTAAGAATATAGATATAAAGTACTGTAGTTAACAATTAGGCCTTGAAATACCTTTTTAGGATCTGTTAAGAATAAGATTGATATTGTATTGTGTGTAACCTGCACAATGTGGAAAGCTGATATAGCTGTGCAAAATATTTGCCTCTGTGCTGTCAGTGTGATGTGCTTTCTGCATGGTTATATACTAGTGATTTTATCAGAATCTCTAAAATGAGTTACATGGTAAGACCCGTTAAAGGCTGCATAAATGTTAGTTGGCACGTAAAGACAATTGTAGAAGTTGATGACAAGATTGCTATATTTGTGTTTATTCCCACTCAGCGTATTACCTTCTACGCTTTCTTTTTGTTCAAAGCATGATCTTAAAGAGATGTTTAAGTTAATGGATGTAATGCAGGGTATCTACACTGTATCGGCGCATGTTGGTGGCCCTTTGTGATGTAGTTAAATGCACAGGGGTGCAAGTTTAAAGCTACAGAGTGAAAGCTGGTTTGGATCCTCTTCATTTCATTTGTTTAGCTTTTCTGTTGTGTTTTTTTTTCTCTACTTACATGTATTCCTGTGAATAAATCCTTGTTAAGTTAACCCTTTACTTTTCCTTCCATGTGTATTTTCTTATGTACTGTGAATGTGAAATCCTAACTGGTACACTTGATCTTGTGTCCATCTGAAAGTGGCAAGTCTTTAATAATTTAGATTGCCTAAAGAGTATCCCATGATGTTAAAGGAAAATGGAGAGATTTAACTGTGCTGGTCAGAGGTGAAACCGCACCTTTCCATTTTTCAAGTGCTGCATTATTAATCTGCAAAACAAAATTAAGCCATAACAGCCTTTTTGTAGATTTAGTTTCTCACTTTTGCATTGCAGAATGGATACTGGATAACAGTTTTTGGTTTAGTTGGTGTTTCTTGGTTTAGTTTTTTTTTGTTTGTTTGTTTTCTTTTTATTTTCTTTGTTTGATTGGTTGGTTTCTGTTTTTTTGTTTTGGGTATTTTGGGGAGTTTTGGGGAGGATTGTGGGGTTTGTTTTGTTTGGGTTTTTTGGAGGGGGGTTTGGGTTTGTTTTGGGGTTTTTTTGAGGGGTTTTTTTTGGGGCTTTTTGTTTGGTTTGGTTTGGTTTTTTAGGTTGGGGCTTTTTTAAGAACTTGCTCTTCTTTGCATGTTCTGTTCTTTGACTGTTGAATGATTTAGCCATTGCACTGAAGTTTGAGCTGTGTGAGTGTGAACTTAAAAATGCTGTTTAAAGAGTTTAGACTTTTTTTTTCAATGCATGATCACATGCATGTTTTATGTTCCCCCCCTCCCCCCCTTTTTTTTCGGCTTTGCAAATTTTAATGGATTATGCCTGAAGTGTAGTTTGGACATGTACTGTATGAAATACATTTGATAACGCCAGTACATAGTATTTATTCAATTTGATCAAAATTGCATGTGATAACTTGCTTTCAAGTTACATTACTTTGTTAGCAAACCAAAAATTTCTTCTCAACTAATAGCTCTGATATAAATTAGTAAAATTCAATTGAAAAAGTTTAATTTTGAAAGGGAGCACCCTTGTCCAACATTTAGCAAGGTGGGATATAATTTTAGACCCAAACTTGCTTTAATTTTGAGTGTGTTTGAACATTAAGGAAGAGTTTCAGAGAAATAACATTAAAAAGTTTGTAGAATAGAAAACCTACCCAAATAATAGAGTAGCGTAACAACTAAAATCTGGGTTTAACTAAACTTCTTAAATTTCAGAAAGCCCTTTTAACCAAATAAAACCACTCCACCTCACCTTGGATTAACTTAGGATGCCACTTTTGTATGTATTTGTTTTAATACATATTTGTACATATGTGAACTGATCTGGTATGAAAGCAAGGAAAATAATGAAAAAGGGCAGGAATAAACAATACAGGAATAAACAAAATAGTCTTTTGTATCAGTAAGTTCTCTCATGGTATATTTTAAAGCAAATAAACATATTCCTAATGCATAATATAGCGCAGAGATTTGCAGAAGCCTTTTAGGGTGTAATGTGAGGTAAAGAGAAGTTCTGAAACAGCATTAATATTTAAAACTGAATTATTGCATCATGGGATATATAAAAAGCATCTTAATTCTTGTGGTGTAGTCTTGACAGTTCTTGAATGTTGACTGAATGTTTATACTGGTAGAATTGTGAGTTTGTCTTTGTTACATTCCAGTGTTTCTGCCTCTTGGCATGCTAAAAGCACGGCTTACTTCATTTGCTCCTTACACACTGAAAAAGTGCTGTTAGTGTGCTAAACTACAGAAATAGCCGCTGCTACGTAATGGTGTAGATTTTCTACTTGAATAATTTTGTTGTAGGAACCTCAGGAGGTCAGTGTTTACTGTTTTTATATATGCCTTTTTCCTGTTTTGAGTTTCCCTTTTTGAAGGATTCTGAGAGTGAAAAAAAGCTGCTGATCAACCTAAGTTGGTAACAGAAAGTGTTATTTAAAATCCTTATAAATGCATCTTTTTGGCAGTTCAAAATTGTTGTTAAATTAGTCTTAAGTGAAGTTCAATATTAAATTTTTTTCATAACACAGTCAGGAAACCGCTCATTTCATTTTGGAAAACAGATTAGACTAGTTCATTATTTTAACCAGTGCAAGCAAAAATAATCAATTTTGTAATTTTTTTTCCAAAGCTTGATTATTTTCTAAATCAGTGAATATGTATATATTTAAATTGTAAGAAGTTAATTCTTAATGCTTTAGTTCATTGCTCCTTGAAGCTTGTACTCAGAAGATCACTTTTAGAAGAATAGGTTAAAATTTGTAATCATTATAATTTTTAAAAGTTATGAAGTAGCATAAATTTTGTAACTAATAATATTGATACACACTGTGATTTTTTTTTTTAAGGACTTTTATGTTAGCATCAGTCTTAATTACTTAAACTGCATATATTGTATAATAGTAAAATGTATATTTTAAAACTGCAAGTGGCTTTCCTCAAGCAAAACTCATTGCTACTTAGAAATATTCAAATACTAGCTTTATCTCAGGTGAATACTCTTGTACCCTTTTTGTTCAGGACACATGCTGATAAAAATGTGTTGTAATTTTATCAGTTTATGTATTTCATTTAGGCAGCTCCTCTTGTCTTAAACTTACTCTAAATTAACCTTCTACTGTGGGACAATAATGACTTTTGCTTCACATATATTATTCATATTGAATGTATTAACAGATAAGGTGCAAAAACATTCTTCCCTTAAGGAGAATGCATCCATATTCAAACAACTGAAATATTTCTTTTAAAATACTTTAAATGCAACTTTAAATTGGAAATTTTTTGTTTCAGATTTTTTCAAGGAAAGAAGTTGTAACTTAACACTAACTGCTTCCATACTATCTCTTTGATGAGGATGATAGATGCGTAAAGCTTTTATATAGGGTCTAAAGAGTGACTTTTTATCTTAGATAAAGGTTAAGCTCTACAGTGAAATGGCAAAACATTCTGCAGTTAATCTCAGATAGATGCTGATGTAGTTTGCACATGTATTTGTTATAATATTACATAACCTCACCTTAAATAAATAAAGCTTGTTCAGTAGCTATGTATTTCACTCACTTATGCATTCTCCAGGATGACTTGCATCCATCAGTCTTCTGTGTATTTTCCAGTAGAAACTGCATTTTGTTTGCCACTGATGCTTGCTCTTTGCACTTAACGGTTGGAGCAAGCCAGTTTTAGTTCATTGTTTTAAATGGGGAAATGAGGCAAGTACTCTTCTTGCTTGCCTTGTATATTCTGCTAAAATAGTGATACTCANATGAAGTACACAAAATAGTTTAAATGAAAGGTGACCAGATCTTTCTGCTGACAACTTAGGTTGTATAAGTTTTGCTTGAAAGCTTTAAATCTTATGTTTCTGTATCTGCCACAATGTTGGAATGTTTCCTTCAAACATATCCTCCTGCAACCTCTCAAACTGTACTAAATTGAGTGATATTTCTTGAAGTCTGCCTATGTGCTAACAGAACTTCATTTTAAATAGAATATGGTTTTAATTTTTGATAAGCTGCTGAATTTTAAAGAGTTTTTGGGGCCACCAAATATTTTGGATCATGCAAAGAATATATATTGTACTGTAGTAATTTTGTATTTACATTTGTATGATGTGACATAATAGATGTGAATGTTAATCACTGCTTGACTATGTTAATAAAGTTGTTGAAATATAGATGTTGCATTCCAATTTGTGATGAATGATTAAAATTTATTGTTCAATTTATGTTTTGCCTGACCCAATAGTGCACTCTTCTGATTCACATGTGTAGGTACTAGAGTCTCTGAAATAAGGATTTTCATTTTATCTGAAAGAGAATGGTCTTTGGATAACTTAATGTTGGTTTAGTTTAGCTACTTCATGCTGCTTGAGGGCAGATCAATGTGTAAGAAAGGAGATTTTAGGTGGATTGAAATTAACACCTTTTTGGTGGTAACTGCTAACTACTTTACTACTGAGAAATGTTACATTAACTGTGTTTCTTGAAACAGTTGATACTTGCTAAGTCTGACCAAATGGGAAAGGGGAGGAGAAAAATTTTGTACTTACTCCCTGGGCTATCAATAATGTGAATAATTAAACAATGAGTAAACTAGAAATAAATTAAAATTATTCAAGACCTTGAACCAAAATTTGCAGTGGTCTTAATCTAATTTTATCTAGCTTTCATGGGATCATGGTATTACAAGCTATTTAAAGAGCTGTCCTTACACAACTTTAGAAACAGGAGTCTCTAAAATATGAAACAACAGTTTCTTTGAATCCACTCATGTGGATTTGAACATTTTATGTTCACTTCCAGTATTTAACCATTGGTTATTAGCACGTAGACAGCTTAGACCACGACGTGTGTCTAGCACAGATGGCTTACTGTTGAACATTCTATTGAACTTAGTCGTTATGCTTATATATTAAACATTCTATTGAACTTAGTCATTACACTATATGAGCAATCTGTGCTAGACATATGTAATGGTCTAAGTTGTCTACATGCTATTGTCCAACTGTTAAATATAGCAACAAAATGCATAGATAGAAATACTTATTTTAATGAAATTTATAGTAGCAACTAATTGCTGCATACTTGGCTGAAACTCTGCTTAATGAAGGACTTTGATTTCCAGAAACAAGAGAAGTCCATGGAACAGGAACAGCAGTGCAGAGACCAAGCTGATTAGCAGAGATACCAGTTCCTGGTGGCTGAACACATCACTGGCTGTGTAGGAGGGGATGGGGAAGTTTTGCTTTCTTTCAAATAGCCATTCCCACTCACCTTATGTTCTGGCAGCATAGTGCTTTCGGTGGCTTTGTTCAAGTCTTCTACTGTCAGCTCAAAGCCTGATTTTAAGCTGTGGCCTCTAATTTTTAGTCTAAGGTTAATTACTACCTGTATGTAAAAACATTAAAAGGGTGAAGTACATTTTGAGTAAGGGAAATGTTACTGCAAAGCTTGTGGAACAGTGCAAAGGATTGAACTTTGTTGTACATCATAATATTTATTTAAAAAATAGACATTTAAAGTTATACTTGAATGAAGAAGCATTTCAACAGGCATAGAGTGTGTATAAAATAATTTAAGTATGTTAAGTGCTCACAGAGTAATTATTGGTAGCTTTTGTTATCCCAGAATGACTCACAATTAAACATACTGCCTGTATAAAGGACTGGTCTTTCTCCTTGTTCAGCATAGAATGAGCAGTATAGACTATTGAAACCTCTCGAAAGACATCCGAATGTTAATCTGAATAATGACAGACTTAAAATGAAGTAGTTTCCAATAATCCATCCTATTTAAGGAAAACAGATATAATTATGCTGCACATGTACTAATACATAGATGTATAAATGAAGGCATATAAGGAATTATTTTTGAGTCACAGTTTTTCAGGGGGTTTTTTTGTGGCATCAACTCTTTGTCTATCAGACTTCAATTTGAGTTGTAAAAATTAAAATGGAGGTATTTATATATATACATATATCTTTATCTGTAGATATAGGTGTCTTCAGGTATAAATATTACTTTTCAAATCTTAATTTATAATTTTGAAATATATGGAAATAGATATTTCCATACTTCACAATATATTAAAAAATGGAAAGAAAATGTTATACCGACAGTTTTACCTATTCTTTCCTTTTCTTAGTGCAAAAGTGAATGGTCATAAATTTCCTGAATTAAATATACAGAGGAACTCGAAATCTTCCTGTGTTTACAGCATACAGGTTAATTTGGGTGCATAACTACTGCAGTTTTACTATAACTTATGCCAATATTTTTAAATTTTCTGTTATTTCTCTCTGCACCCTCTGTTCTAAGTAGAGTTTTATTTCTGTGATAAAGTACACAAAGAGAAGTGACGTTTATTTACCTGTCCTTCTATCCTGGAATTATTATTCGAGAATGTCTTTACAGGGTAGTGTATATTTAATTTACAGTTTTCTCAAGCTATCTTTTAGCTTTTCGTTTATGTTGACTTATTGAGAAGATTCTGTGACTTACAGATATAGAAACCAAAGGGTTCTGTAGTTCGAAAACTCAAAACATAGTGAAGGATACCATTAAAAATGGATTTTGCTTTTAAACTAAACCACAAAAAAAAAGTGCAAAATTGTTTTCCAACTAAATTTTAATTTATTTTTCATCCTAGAAACACATCTTTCAGTGTCTTCTTTTAATAAAATCATCTCAAAAGGAAGTTTTGAATCATTTTACATGATGGGGTATTTTTCTTCTTAACATATTGATGGTCATTGTCTTGCATATATGTTTTTCATTCTGAAATGTACATGCTCAGATAAACATTTTGGAATCATGTGTGTAAATATATGCACCTTTTTCTTCTAGCTTTGGAAGATCAGATGAACTATGAGAAAAACTAAAAATTCAAGTATTCATTTTTTTAAATTCTTTACATATCTTAGCATAAGGCAGTAAGATAGTTGCATCACTTTCTCTGGTACTCTGCCATAGGACTATGTAGCCAATTTTAGTTTTGTTTATCTCCGTCCTCCTTATCAAAGGCCTTGCACACCAGAACTGTTGTCATCATTGTGCCAAAACCAGATGGAAGCCAGCTGGAACCTTAGACCATAGCTCTCATTCACTCGGTCGGGTAACTGTTTCTCGTTCCATAAAAAGGGCAGTGTTTAACACAGACAATTGCCTAATGTAACAACCCAGAGTTTAGTTATTCTAATTAAGACCCACAGGCATCTTGTCTACTTTTGTAGCTTTAAAACAAACAAACACGAAAAACCACAGGAAAAAAAACAACCAAACAAAAAAACCCCAACAAAAAACAAACCTCAAATATCTTCTGTGTGAGCAGACAGGAGGCCTTCCAAATCATTACTGCGCATCTTCAGAAGGAATTAGGCCTTAAGAGTTTTACTGAAGTGACAAGAACACAGAAGTTCACGTTTCTGTTATTTGCTAAAGCTGGTGGCTGCCATTAGTAGGCACTAGTGTTTCAATCTATGGATGTTAAGAATCAGAGGTAAGAATCATTTTCACGTAGCATTACTTTTGCCCAAATGCAAGCTATTCACTGACCATCCTGTTCATACTGACATTGATTTTTAATGTTCAATCCTAATTAAAGATTTGTATAGCCAAATCATTTTACTTCTTTCAAAATATTTCAATAGCTACTTCTTAGCTAGGCAGCTAAAATACCTCTCCACACCACTATCTTTCTTAATTTCATTTGCTGTCCTGCATGGACTCAATCCCAAGCAGTTACTCTTCTGTTAGTATGGTAATACTTTAAAGCTGTCTTTGGTTTATTAAGAACATAAGCACCATCTATTCTTATAGTATGCTGTTGTAAAAATACTTTCTTGAGGTACCACATAATCTTATTAGCTTGGCTTCACACCCTTCCACTAATTACCTTTTCTGTTGTATATTATAACAGGAGTGGAGAAGATCTTAGTGATCAGAACACCACCACAGTAGGTGGTGTACTGTGGAGCACTTTGGTACTAAGTAGTTATACAGTCAGAGCTTGCTCTTCCAAACATTTCATGTTCCTTCACTTTTCATTGAATTTCAGTGTGTTAAATACTTCAGTCTTCTTTTTTTTCATTTAGGTTATTTTTACTAGTTGACTGCAAATAAGCTGCTGCTCCAAGTTTACTGATTGACATATTTGGAGGTAAGTACCTAAAGCGTGTGTGTAATATTAAATATATGAATGTGTCAAGGGTCTGAATTCAGCTAACCACTGAATGTACACCTTAGGGTACAGCAGCATGATAATTTATCCTGTTATTTCCCCATCTTACGTAGAATGTAGATTAAAAACTTCAGTATGGTGTTACTGTAGTAGTGCACCTCCTGCATATATTAGAAATGTCCCAGAATTTATTGTGCAGGACTGAAATATGACAAGAAGTCATAATGGAATCTACAACCATTCAACTATTCTGGTCTGTTACTAATGTTTACTGACACTTTTTGAGCCTTCCGTTTGATGGTTGATTTGATGAGACATACTTTTGGCAGAAGAGCTATGAAGGCGGACCATTAACACCAAGTGACTCACTGTGAAACAATGCTGTTGGCTTCATAATTTAGGTAATGAATTTATGAATGAGGTACAATCAAGTTTGGTGTCCAGATCAATAGAAGTGTGCTGTTAACTATACAGTGAGTCAGATGATGTAGCCTAATGGAATACATAATTCCAGGGATGTAGAAAACAGTGCCATTAAAAGTTGTGGCAAATCTTCAACAGAACACATATATTATTCCTAACTTTGTTGACAAATATTTTTGTTCATCTTAGAAATAACATTAGAAACACCCATCCTACCGCAAGTGTGATGTAGGCCATAATCTCAGCAGTGTTCTCTTATCAGACTATATTTTCAGTTTGTGCATGTATTTCAGAAGAGGGCTTAGCCTGTATTAAAATTGTCTGGAAGAATTCCCTTTGAAGAAATTATTTCAAGTTAGCTGTATTTGCTGCTACCTTTATAATCTCTTTTTCCTAGGCAGATTTTTTTCCCTAAGCTTTGCCAGCTCTAACCTTCTGCCTATGGGATTTTATTACACTTTCTCTACAAAAGGTCTGGAATAAATGTCTAGTAATGAAGGTAATGTGTAGGTCATAAGCAAGTGAATTATTAAACTTCTTGGTAGTGTCTGCAGGTATGCAGGTACTGTTGCTTGGTTAGAACATAATCCTGGTGGGTTTTAAATCCTACAAGGTAGCCTGACAGTGCTGACCAAACCAAAACAACTCTTGAAAAGGACTTAGCTTAACAATTCAGTATGTGCTCACTTCATCTTCTGTTCTCCACCATAGTGGTAAACAACTTTGGCTTTTTACATCTCCTTCTGCTGCTTGTAGTCTTCCAAATACACCTGTAGATTTTTGAGTAGTTCTTTTAGCAAAGACAATAAAGAAAGAAAATGCATTTTTCAAGGTACATTCTCAATGTAGTATATGAAATATGTATATGGTATATAAAATACCTCCATCTGGTTCTTCAGATCCTCTCTAAAGTGTAGTGTTGGAGTATGTATTTTACCTGAATTTGTTTCTTCACTCTTTTCATTTATAAGGAACTTTAAATGTCACCTAGCTCTTTGGCCATTCATTACAACAAGAAGTTGTATAATAATTGGTGTTATTTTTGGTAATTGTTTGGATTATTCTTTTTTTTAATCTTAAAATTAGTACATTTAATTGTACATTCATGTGTTAAAGATTTTACTGATAATTGAATATGGTTATCTTACTTAGAGTTTATAATTCATTTTCAGATGGCTTAGACATAGAACAAACTAACTTAGTTGCTATAAGTACAAACAAAATCCACAATCTTTATTTTTGTTGAAAATAAGTTAATATTAACACTTACAAAACCAGAAGCTGGAAATATGGGAGAATGGGTATGTGGAGATGCAGATGGCAAACTGCACAATCAGGGATGCTTTTCTGAAAGGGGAACTGAGCTAAATGCCTCTTTTAACATATATTCAACCCATATTAGTGCCAAATAGCATACTTTTTCAAAAACTAGCATTGTTTTCTGCCCTGGGTAACCCAAAATGTTCTGGTATTACAGAGCTATGTGTGCCTAAAAATTGTTACTGCCTCTTTAAGGCCCTGGAGCCGGAAGATGGAGCTGGGGAGGGTGTTGCTGTGTGCATTTTTAAAGTCGGCTCTTGCAGTCGGCTCTTGCAGTCAGCTCGGCTTCTTTTGCCGCCTGATTTTTACCTTTCTGGCCTCTTCATTTTTGCTGAGGCAGAGTTCTCACTCTGGCCGCTTGGTTTGGCTCCTGGCTTCTTGCTGCAGAACCGAGGCAGTGTGGACAGAGGCTTTTCGGTTTTGGGTTCTTTCGGGTTTGTTTTTTTCTCATCTCAGAGAGGCTTCAGTTAGTGGTCTTGGATGCCTCACGGCAAATTCCAGCAGCAGCGCCTGGCCGAGGAGAGAAGACCACGAGTCACCCGAGCCCAGCTGCCCTGCCTTACATGCCCTGCCGTCTCCTGCCCAAGAAAAGCGAAGTCCCTGCACGAGTTCTAGCCCTGTGATCCGGAGAGTACCAGTTGGAGCCATCAAGGAGATAAGCAGAGCAGTGAGCGGGCGCAGGACTGGCACTATTTTTCCCTTTGTCCATGGGATATGCTCGGCTGAGGAGAGCCATCTTGGCGGGGTGGTACCCTGTGAGATGTAGCAATATTGTATCTAGCTGTTATTTACTGTTATTCTTTGCCTGTTTCTGTTTTGATTGCTAGTAAACTGTTCTTTTTTCACTTACATCTACTCGTATGCGTTCCTTTTTGGTGGAAAAAAGTTGGTTAAGCCTATAAGGGAAAGCAGCTCATTCCAGAGTGTTTCTTCTTAAATTCTCTAAAACCAAGACATATTCATAAAACATAACTAGTGAACTAGTATAACTAAGATGTCTGTTTAGTTCTTCATACCCTTCCAGTGAGATTTGTTGTGATGGTTCTTTAACCTTACACTTACGTAGATGATGAGAGGAACTGCTTTTTTAACTATTAAAAAATCAGCAATCCAGAAAACTATTTTGATCTTCTGTGAACACTGCTGAAACTATGCAAGGAATTCTTGTTTTATTATACAGGACTCTGTGTATTTATGGCTTTCAAAATAATATACCTTTCTCTCTGCCTCCATTACACCAGGAGAACAAAAGAATGACTGTGCTGGAACGAACAGAGAGTCAACCTAACTTAGTATCCTGTCCTTAGCAGCCAATAGATAATGCAGGAAGAAGATAACGCTGAAGAACTATAACTGACGCTGTTGTAAAGTATTCTCAAAGACTTCACTAACATGCAGGCTTCCAGGATAAGTGACATTGTCTCTGCATTTAGTAATCTATTACGGATTTCTCTGTGTAGAAAAATCTTGAAATGTAGCTATTGATCCTGATCATCATCCATGTCGAAGTGGTTTTCTATACCTGTACCTGTGTTGGAGCATGCCTTAACACTAAGATTGTGCATTTTGCTGGAATTCATGTGGAAAGTTGTTGAAAACTTGAGCATGGGTTGATGTTTCTGTCATGGTAGATTGCTGAAAAACTGCAGCAGTTACTTCACATGTAGTATAGCAGCACATAAGGGAGAACTATATAGCTTTGAAAGTATGGAAGACGGGAACTTTTCTTTGAAATGCAGAAGTGAACCTGAGACTCCTTCCGTCATAGCATAGTATCTGTCCCTGTGCAAGGTGTATTTCTATCTGCTGTGGAATAGAAAGCTTCAGCTCTGCTCATGCAGCGTTTATCTACTCTTTGCCTTGGTGTACATCCTTATGGATGGCAGTGCACACTGCAAAATGTACTATAATTGTGTCTTTTTTTTTTCTGATCAGATCATAATGCAGACTGCTTACTTACATTAAGTAAAAAGAGGAATAAAGAAGTTTTCCTCAAATGTAGTCCTATAGTGTGTTTAAAATGACAGTACAGATGCTTGTCTTATCAAAAGAGAGCGATCCAGATCTAACAGTCTTGGGACTTTTTAAGAAATTTGTACTATGAAAGGGATACAGGAGTTTTCTCTGCATTGGCAAGTTATCAAGCTTGGCATATACTGGAACTTTGGGAGAACATTGCCAGAAAGGAAGGAACTTCTAAACTCACCATGGAGCGACAGAAGTGATGGACTAAAGCTACAGCCATTTACCAATAACTATAATACCATTTCAAAATAATATTTCTCATCTTCCATGAAAATATCTCTAGCAAAGGTAGATGAAATTCTACAGCTCTGTAAACTTCTGAACTACATTTTTCCTAACCATTTCCTTTCATGGAAGTCTTTACTCAGCATAAATTTGATACAAGTTGGTGAATTCATCAGATTCTGTGAGATGACTTGAATGTTCTGCTCTGTGCCTTACCTAATAACATGCAGAACGAAGTATAAAAGGCATTAGTGTCAAGGTGAGGTTTTTCACACCAGAACTAATAGGGTTTCTGTTAGGGGGAAGGGAGCCCCTTGAACACCCAGCTGAGAATATCAGCTTCTTACTTTTTCTGGTTTGGATAAAACTTTGTGCTGACAAAACCATAGGTCAAGTTGGGATAAAGTGCTTACCATGTGTTTGCATTGGACAATGAGCTGCAGCCCCTCACATTGCTGCTTAGACCTGGCCCTCTATTTTTAGTCAATAATGAAAACCTAATTGCTGTCTTGGGCAAGGAATCATCCTGTTGAGGTAGAACAGGAACTCTCTGGAGTCCCAGAAAGAGTCCGCTGGTGCTGACTCTGGCACAAAGACTATGTATACATATGCACGTGGAAAAGGAGCACTCCAGGTACAGACTGGCCGCAGGTGGCACTTGAGTGGCCCTGTGTTCTGGACCAATAATTGGCATCACCCCTGCTGGCTAATACTCTGTATTGAGTCTATGAAGGGGCTACAGACTGAACTGTCATTGAAGAAGGTGAAGATATGAGTTAATCAGTTTCTCCAGGCATTTTGGCTTTAGATGAGGTGCATCTTTATTAGGAGCATGCCACCGGAACTGTAAAATCCTGTGGGACAATGCTGTTAGGAGGGCAGACTTTATGCTTTATCAGCAAAATTCCCTGCAGGACTAATCATCATCACTTGCTTTCAAGGACCTTACCCTACTTGGCTGGAGTGAGACTTTGTTGTGAAGTCACTTCACAGAATCACAAAAAATTCTGAGTTGGAATGAGCACAAGGATCATCGGGTCCAACTCTTAGGCCCCTGAAGGACATCCCCAAGAATCGCATCATGTCCCCGAGAGCGTTGTCCAAACGCTGCTTGAACTCTGTCAGGCTTGGTGCTGTGACGACTTCCCTGGGGAGCCTGTTCCAGCGCCCAACCACCCTCTGGGTGAAGAACCTTCAAACAGCACGAATCTCTTCTCCTCCGTGCACGGTAGCACTGAGCGTGGCCGGTGCCCGGCGCTCGCTGACGCGTCACGGGGGTTTCACCCGCGGTTTCCGAGCCCGCCCTCTGCAGCCGCGCCCG
>VZTF01003252.1:58672-153957 GCA_013397755.1 Cnemophilus loriae
TGGGATGGGATGGGATGGGATGGGATGGGATGGGATGGGATGGGATGGGAGATTGCCGTGAGGCGCTGGGCCGAGGGATGCGCGGACACCGCTCTGTGCACAGCGCAGTCCCTGGGGTGGCTAGAGCTGCAGTGGGTCTTGGTGCTGTACAGGAGAACAGCACGGGCTGCAGCAGCTTCGCAAAGGCAGAGCCGCGTCTCGGCGCTCGGCGCTTTTGTACCGGGACCGGGTCTCCGTGTGCCCGTGAGGAGGTACAGCCCGAGCAGCAGCCGGCTTAGGGAAACAACAGGCTTTCCAGCTAGCTTTGGACATGCGATCTTACAAGTCATCTCTGCGCAGATATGTGTGTTTTTAAGTGGGTAGATATATATGGATAAAAAGTTTAATTACGGATTTGGATTGAGTTTCGTGTGAAGTGCAAGTAGTTTTCATTGTCTCCTCTGCTAGTTTGAAATATTAAAATAGGTGTTCTCGTAGTCACGGCACTGTTTACAAAGTTGCTACTTATTTAAACTTTTATGTGCCTCTCTACCAAGAAGTAGCAGAAACATAGAAATTGTTATTTGTTGAGACTCAAGTGAAAAAGAGACAAAATATCTTTTAGACGCCTGCTTTTTCAATTGTAAGCATCAGTTAAAGTTCCGGAAAAACTAATTTTACAATTACGCTATTTTTGAATATAAGGAATAGCTCCAGTTTATGTTTTGTTTGCAGTCTTGTGTTTAGTTTTGACTCCTTTACTTTCAACATACTATTAAAATTTAATGACCCAAAATACTAGATTTGCTTTCTTGGCATACAAAGCTGCTTAATTTGAATCCTCAGTGTTGGATATCAGTATTAAGGTAAACTGCAGAGGAATTTTATCTTTCATAAAAATAAGATTAAAATTAATATTAAAAGTTGCATTTTCATTGGAAAAGCTTCCTATCTTCTAAGATTAAAGCAAAACAGAAGTTGTTTATTAAGCTATCACAACTGAAATTGAACACTTTTCTATTAAGCTTTGTTATGTGCTATGGTGTGTTCGTTTAACTGTCTGATCAGTTGTGTTTTGTTTTGTTAGTAAGTCAGTTAACTTGGTGAAGGCAGTGAGCCATTCCCATATATTCTGTTTCCATGTCTATGTCTTCACAAATGCTTCCAGCAAATATGAGGTAGTAGGCATCTACTCCAGATTCCCATTCTTTCTTTCTGCTTTATAGAGTCTCTGCCTATAGCTTTGTTAGCAAAACCCCTAGTGTGGGTTATCAGTGAGTGCCGAGACAAGGATGATTCCTTCTGTTAGTACAGGTTTTTCTCATATGTCCAAAAATGACACAAGGTAGGACAAGCAGTTTGTTCTTGTTTGTCTTGCAGTGATGACAAAGACATTAGACAGGATCTTAACTTGCCAAATTTGACCAAGAAACTTTTGTAATACCATAGTCAGGGTTTTATTTTGTATAGAAATAAAATTAAAGGAATAGAGAATGCTCCTTCTTCAATGCTGTGAGCGAATATTTTTCCAGATTAACTGTAATGATGGATTTGTAAAATATGAAAGTATTGAGTTTCTGTATATCCTCGGAACTAGGCATAAATTATAGGTTTGTGCATTTTGTTTGTGCATTAATCATCTTTATTTGCACTAACATTTCAGAATAGGTTATTCTTCAGAATTGCTACTGCTTTGGGAGAATTGGGCAACAATCTATATAGGCTCTGAGCTGTGGTGAGAAAGTTAAGATGAGAATTAGAAGATATGTGAAAATGCGCTGAATGCATAATGACTGAGAATAATGAAGAGAATTTTGTAAGGGGGAAGGAAGGTGGTAGTATGTAGGGCTTTGGAAGGATTGTCTTCTATTTCTTCCTTGCCCTTCTAGGTAACAAATATTTTTGGAAATATGGATAGGATAGTTATGATTTTTAAAGCACTGATTTGAAAATGTATCCGAAACATAATTAATATTAAATTATTTTACATAGGTGCCGTCATAAACTTGCAGCTGAAATTGGGCATTGGAAATGGAAGTCCGGATCTTAAGCTGTATGATGCTCTCCCTTGATTTAGTAATTTGCTTTAAGTAATAGGAAAAGAGATCAGAAACTTAAGGGACTTTAATGATTTCTCCAGAAAAGGAGAGTGATATGTATGTGAATGTATCGATTCCTTACATACTATTTAAGCTGCTGTCTTCCTAAATGTGCTCATGTAAACAAAACAAATCTTTCCTTCTTTGTTGTAAGTCTTGAAAATTATCCTGAGGCTTTCCTCTTGCACTGCTTTTGAAAGTGCTTAAATAGTTGTGCATTTTGGTTTTGTTGTTGTTAGAGGCTGTAAGAAAGTTGGATGAGCCTGCTATCTCTTGAGTGTTTTGTAAGAGGTTAATAAGAGATAAGTAAGACCGTTTTCAGGATGTGTAAAGCTGAAGTAGAGATACCTACAGTCACTTAAAAAATTTACTATCACTTGAAAAATATAAGGGTCTGCTAATGGAGCATGGCACTCTAGAGGAGCTTTCCAACCCAGAAGGATATTTTTGGGTATCAAAAGATATGAACTAGTAGTACATGCTATAAGTGGCTTTGATTATTATGACCGAGTTTTAGGCATTCAAGTCACATGGCCAAACATTCCCAACTCCTAATTAAGCTTGTCATAAAACATTGTACGCTTGCTGCTGTGTATGTGCTACATCAAAACAATGTCATAATTTAAAGGTAACACTATCGTAAACTAATTCCATTAAACATAGCTACATTTTGTCACTTTGAGTACACTGTTACTAGTATAGGACTATAGAAAGTGTTCTTTATCACTGACTCACTGTTTTCTTGGCAGAAAACATTGCTTAAACTTTGACATTGTATTTAAACTGACCAGCGCAGGTGATTCTTATGACATAGTTTAAAAGAACTGCTATTGACTAATCAACAAAACTAAGCCACTTCTAAACCAGTCAGTGGTTGTTTATGAATTGTTTAAAGTTAATTTGATTAAACTATTGGCAGTTCTATGAATAGCTATAGCTAGTTTCTGTGTAACTCTGTGCTTGGTAACTCTGGAAGTTCTAGCGTATAAAAATATATGTATAAATTGGATTTGACAATTTTATTTTATTTTTTTAATTGGTTGCTTTACTTGTAGCTTTTGAGAATGGCTGTGACGAGGATTCCTTTTTTTTTTTTTCCCCCAATACTTTTGTGGGGCATAAGGGTTAACAGTATCCCAGTTTAATAATCGTACCTTTGTGAAGAAGCTTGCTCTGTCAAGGGTAAGATATATTGTCTTATGAACTTGTGAGTCTGTGAGTGACACTGAGACTTGCCACGCTGACATCTGGAGTTGCATGCATATGTTTATGCAGCACTGCTCTTCTGCTGGGCATACAGCTGGGTGCTCTGTTTCAGGAGAACTGTTGTGCAATATTTGCTTAGTCTCCTCCCTCTGTGTGTGTCATCTAGCATGAGTCGGCAGCCTTCCATCTGTTTGTTAAAAAATACTTTTTAGTTACCTATATATGGTGGAAAATATCTGTCCTTCCTCATATGCATAGAGCTTCTCTGGAGCTGATCTTTATTTGATATGTTGAAACAGGAAGGTGGAAATTGAAGTTGACAGGTTGTTTTTGTGTTCAATCTTCTCAAAACTTTCAGAACTGAAGAAGATACATTACCTGTGTAAGCATCAGGTGACTGCTTTTCTTTCACATTTCAATGCTCTCAATTTTCTACGGCTCTTTCAGACACTCTGAAACTGAAATTTACTGATAGATAACTTTCAAAAATGTAACACCATAATATTAATCACATGAGTATTTTTATGTACTCAGGGCCCATTAAATTAAATTATTTTTTAGGGGAAAAGTATGAAAGACATGCTATTTATTTAAAACTGCAACAAGGATTAACAGTTTAAAGAACATGACAACAGTGTTTGTCAGAGCATCTAAAGTGAGTTTACATATCCCTGAATTTAGTACCTCACCAGTCAGAGTCACCATAATAGAACCATTTATTTGTACTGGGTAAATAGAAAGTGGTGTACAGAGTATAAACTTTTTACGCTTATAGGTGTTAATGTTGAACAGTTTTAATTCAGAGGAGACAGAGCTTGCACTCAAACAATTTGACTGCAAATTTAGAAAATAAGTGCTGCTGCAGATTGCCTAGAAATTTCTGACTACTTTACTAAATGCAGATTTTAAATTTAGAATTATTTTTATTGCAACAAACGAACGTATTCTTAAAAACTTGAAGTATTTTAAGTAGTTCAGTACAACAGAGTTCCTGTAATCTGTTTCCTGTTATGCACAAGTCATGGAAATGCTGATTTCTGACTACATGTTTGCTGACAGGGCTACTTTCATTTCCATGAGGAAATCTTTGCAACTAGTTCTTGATGAAGGGAAATGGAAGGACTAATTGCTCTTGCTTTCCATGACTTAATTTGTTTCATGTACAAAGCTGGTCAGTAATGCTTCATTGTAGGCTTATTTAAGTGTTTACTTGTATTTGAAGTCTTGTTTTCTCTAATGGCTTGCTGTCAGGGGACATCTATGCTCTAGATACAAAAGAGCTTTCTTACAGTAGTATAGAATAGGAAAGCTCAAAACAAACACCATCTTCTGAAGAGAGTTTTGTTAGCTCTGAGTAAGAAGGAGAAAACTGCTAATGGACTTCAGAGTAATTAAATGGTGACTGTATGGAGAGGAGACCACTTACATTTTGTGTTCTCATACACAGTTGTACATTTGTTTTCTATTGAGTAATGACAGGATCACCCTGAACAGATGGTGGTTTACCTACAAAATGGCAATCAGAATGGTCTTTCAAACTGATCTGGAGGTCTGTTATATAAAGCATGATGTTATACCTGATGACTGAATATCATCTTTCTCCACTATGCAACTTGTAGAAGAATCTGCATCTGGCTTCACTGTCTGTTATACCAGTGGATGGTAGTTGCTTATGAATGGGAGTGGAAGGTTTCATCTGTTCCCTCTACTATATGCTGCATTAATTTATTTTTAAGTAGGCCAGTACTAGTCTTTCAGTGATCACAACTATTACTGTTGCCACTAGGAAGGAGCAAGTAAAAACACCAAATGAAGGAAAAGTGTCTAAGACACACAATTTCCATGGACAGAATTCTATACTGTATGTGTGGGAAGGAGAAATGTTAAGAAAAAACAACCAAAACACAAACAATGTTGACAGCAAATGTGCATGTAAGAGGATAAATACTTGGCTTTTGTAAATTGAACAACTTTCCCTCCTAGCCACCACATATGTCTGTCTCTTTATGCTAAATACAGAGCCTTAACTCTGTGGCTCTTCATGAACATAACTACTGAACAGAGAAGTTGTGGAAGGGCTGCACAGCTTTTTCTAAAGCAGAAAAACATCTGCTCTCTGCATTGAGACAACATGCTTAATTTGGTTTAGGTACACATATGTCTCCAAACATGAGCAGAATCGTCATCAGAACTGTTGGTCATGTGAAGAGTTTTGAAGTCTAGAAGTTTGTGCTTTTGGATAGAGCCTGATATAGGTAATATAGTTTATACTTCACATTATATTTACAAGTGAAGACATGTCTTTTAGTTGTGCCAGACTTAAACTGCTTAGGCCCTCGGATCTGTGAGCCTGCTTTTGACTTGCTGCTTTGTTTAAACTTTAATATATTTTGCACATAGGTTCTAACCTCTGATAACTATCGATAGTGTATAAGAGATGAGGCTTTCAGGGGACTTAATTGAGGAAAGTATCTGTTCTGTTTCTCTGTCATGCTTTCTACTATTTGTTGTGAAGTCAGGAACAAGAATAAGACTGATTAGAAAACCTAATTTAAGTGGAAAAATTATTTCTTTTGCAGTAACCTTCAGTTACAGTTAGGGAACAAGATAATGATGGCAGTTGGTTGTTCAGGCTCATTCCATTCTCTAAAGATTTGCACAGTTACGTTTCTGACGGTTTATCAGGAAGACTGCATCCAGAGGCTGGGTCATGGTAGTGCTACCCTTCCTGCATTTCTGAATTGGCAGGAAATTTATGGAACTCCAGTGTAGAAAAGGCCCCATTAAAATCTTCCATTAAGAAAATTCTAGAAGCAGCCTATGTTTAGCACATTTTGATAACATGTTGTTTTAGTTGGAAGCAACACCTTAGAGCGAAGAACATTTCATAAAGGAGAATTTTATTAGTTTTTCAGGAAGAAATGTCTAACACTTATTTGTGAATGTTTATCTATAAATTTGGGTACAGTAACAACTTTGGAGTAGTTAAATAAGAATTATATTTTGTATTCTAATTGAAAATACCAGTGAAGTCTTAATTATAATGCAGTGGCATTCAGGGTTTATATTGAGTAACTACACAAAGTTAATAAGTTAGTGCACCAGTATTCAAAGTTATTGTGGGCTTAAAACTACAAAGAAAGCTGTTTAGATAGGGGTGAAAGGGGAGAGAAACTGTTTAGACTGGTACTTGAGTAGGACAACATTTAAATAAAGTTGTGTTTTCTGCTAATTGGTGTTCTTACCTTTCTTTTACTTTTCAAGCTTGTGAAAGCCTTACTCTGTGGAGAGTCCTTTTAGAGTTTGCTGTATTTTCATGTTCTGTTTAGTTCTGTTTGTACTTTTTACAGACTGTAATTGTGCTTACACCTTAGATTAAACTAATCTGAATTTTGGTGCACTTTTTCAGGTTACAGCTTACTGCAACCATGGAAACTATGATTTTATAGGTGTTTTTTTTCTCTTTGGTTTTGTTTTTCCCAGTGCTTGGAAGAAGTAAAGCAAATAATCCTGGCTAGTAATCTGTATCAAATTGCCTTCAGTTATCTATTATTTGTAAATTTATGTGTGTCTGTGTGGTGTCCTTTAAGGCAGCTTGAAATTTAGTGGAAATGGTCTTAATACCGCAGCTGCTGTGAAGTCTTTCCATCAACCCATGACTTCTTCTCCTTATTTAAGACGGCAGATCCCTGCATGCCTTCTTCTCCTAGCTTCCCCCTCTTCTGCTGAGCAATGCAGCTTGTTTGTGTCCTTGCAGTGATCTGGATCAGTGATTCTTTTTTTTATTTGCCAGTTTTATTTTTCAGCTGTGTAATTTCCCTGATAAGGTTTGCTTTATGGCTGCACAAACAAATTTTTGCAGAACTGAACAGACAGAAATGTTTAGAAGGGCATATGACCAAATTCTCAGGCTTCTCTCACTGGCAGTATAGAACTGCCTTTGTTAAAAGTCCAGGATTTTAAGAAGGATGTGAAACTATTTGAGTGCATCCAGAGGAGGACAACAAGGCTGGTGAGAGTGCTGAAAGACGTGTGCTGTGAGGAGCCACTAAGGACTTTGGGCTTGTCTAGTTTGGAGAGAGAAAAGGAGGCTGATGAGTGACATCATTGCTCTCTACGGAGAGTGACATCATTGCTCTCTACAGAGAGTTTCCCAGGGGAAACTGAGAGGGCGATGCTCATCTCCTCTCCCTGGGAGCTAAGGATAGGACATGTAGGAATGGTTGAAAACTGTGCCAAGGAAGGTTCAGATTGGACACTATGAAGCATTTCTTTACTCTGGGAGGGTGGTGAAACAATGGGATGCACTTCCTAGAGATGGTGGTCAATGCCCTGAGCCCATCAGTATTTAAGGGACATTTGGACAATGCTCTTAACACCATGATTTAACTTTTGGTCATACCCGAAGTGCTCAATCAGTTGGGCTAAATGATTGCTGTAGACCGATTCCAGCTGAAATAGTCTATTCCATTCTACGCTACCCTATCCTGTTCTTCTTTCTCTTCCACTCTGAACACGCATGCAGTTTTCCTGAGGGCACACTTTGCACCTTATATAGGAGCAGCATTATGGATCTGAAGCTTTTGTAACAGAGAAGGGGAATGGATAGTCTGACAGGAAAACTTCAATAGTAGCAGTGCTGTTATGCTGTGCCTTGCCTTCCTTTCATTTCTGTTGTTGCTTTTTCCTGTCAGGAGGAAGTTCATCATAGTGCTGGAGGTCATAACCTGGCTGAGTTTATCAGTGCTTAGAGCAGTGTCTCAGTTTTAGTAGTGAGGTATGCCTTAGTCACTGGAAAATGTTTTAAAACTAAACTTAAGAATAGACAAAGGGAAGCTACTATTAAGAAGGAAAAGATTAGTAATTCTTTTTTGAACCAGTTTTACAAAAAACGGGGGAAGAGAAATGAAGTGTGAAGGATTGGGGAAGTAGGAAATTGAGTAATCCCAACTGAATTTTAGTTCATAGAAAGTAATGAAAGATATGAGAGGATCAAGAGAGTGTACAGTATTTAATATGTGTTTCATATGATGGGGAGTGAAAGAATACAAGACCCCTAGAAATCTATGACAGAAACGTCTTTGACTATAGCCTAGAAATATGTAATAAAAAAGTAGTGATAGCAGCTGAGGTGATTTTTTTGGTTTACATATATGGGATTAATGGGAACTGCAAATACTAAAAAGCAGAAGCATTACAAATAATTAACTTCCTGATGAAGTGATTAAAATGAAAAGCAGTTGTTAAAATGCATAGGTTCGGTATGTTGTGTTTCATAGTTCTACTTTCTGTTTATCTTTAGGGAGAAAGGAACAATGGCTTTGATGTCCTCTATCACAATATGAAACATGGACATTTGTCAACAAAGGACTTAGCAGATTTTATTAGAGAAAGGTAAGTATTCATTCTATATTTTTAATAAAATATTTGTGAGTTTTATTTTTTGTCATTGCATTTAACAGTAATATGCAAAATACGTAAACAAAAGATATAAAACTCAATTATAATTTTAATATATCTCTCATATTCTACAGGAATATCTATACTCACTCCATTCGCTTAGAACGGAATAGGAACTCTTAAGCTTCAGTTAATAACAAGCTTCTAATTTTTCAGGTTTCATTTAAAAGATGAGAGTAAAAATCTAGAAGTGTCATAATAGGTGTCCAGCAGTTTGTTTAAATTAATCTCAATTTTTCATTTTTGTTGGAAGAAAAATGATAATTTAAAGTTGCGAAAATTATCAGTCTTACAAAGTTTTTACTATAGATTTGGAATTAGGCTATTAGCAACTGCTAGTATAAACCTTAAAAAAATTATACTTTCAGAATTTGAGACACTAGGTTTGTTAAAGAGAGAGACTGACACATAGGGACAAGAAAATAATATGCAGAAAATAACAGGTTCTTCTATATTGGATGGAAGGAACAGGACTGAAATCTGCAAATACGACTACTTCCAAAACAGGTGACCTAGTGCTACATTTAGTTCTTTGTGAAAGAACACTGCTGCTGCTACATCGAACATATGGATTTCCCTTCTGAACAAAATTAACTGTATGTTTACTTCGGAATTTTGTCTTTCCTCAGTTACTCACACTAGATAACACATGGAAAATAGTTGCAAGGTACTGGTTGAGGACCTGTTTCAATGCTGGCTTCTCGTAGTAGAAGCTTGAAAAAACTGGAATTCTTCTTCAAAATTTGAGTTTTGGCCTCAAATAGATCTCAGTTTAAAAAGTACTTTCAAACTTCCTCAAAATATAACCACCACAAATCCCACAGATACTCCATTGCACTCATATTAGCGTAGTTTCAAAGTGAATTGGAGAAAATTACAAAAAAACTTTTCACTAAGTATAAGTGGGTGAGTTCCAGAGTCCACATGGGATGTCTGCTTTTGGAAAGACTGCATAACCCAAGGAATCTTCTGTTTTATGAATCCCCGATTTCAGAGAATGCATTTTGAAGCCACAAAGGGTTCTAGTAAAATCCTGAGTTGGATTGGGCAGAGGGGTATCACACTGTTCGCATTTAGTATGAAATGCTTAATGCTTCACAAACTTGCACTTTTAATATTTGCCTTGTGTTTTCTGTGTGGGTTTCTGAATCTTTCATTTGAAAGCTGCTTTAATTTTTGGAAATTAGGAGTTTTCCTCCTTGTCTATGTTCAGTGAGTCAATACCAATACAATTCTCACTTTTTGAGTTTTGTTCTTAAGTATTTGTTATTGGTCATGTACTAAAAGAACTGAGAGCCAGTTGGATCTGTGGTTCAGAAGTTTGTCGTCTGAAAGAGTGAGTTTTCTGGCAGGCAGTCTGCTTAATGTTGGTGAATCTTGAGTGGGACAGGTTATCCATCTGCTGAAAGATTAGATACCAGCTCTTAGAATCATCAAATCATAGAGTGGTTTGGGTTGGAAGGGATCTTAAAGATTATTGAGGTCCAACCCCACTGCTGTGGTCAGGGACATCTTTAACTAGAGCAGATTGCTCAATGCCCTATCCAACCTGGCCTTGAATAAAGGCCATGCTTCATCGATAAAGCATGTAGAAATTTTGGTTTTTTAAAGAAGTCAAAATAAGAAGGTTGAGCTGCCTGCATAGCTGGTTTTTTTTCCTTAAATATGGGGAAGATTTTGTAGGTAAACTGTCATGTGTTTGTGTGCATTTAAAATCTAAACTTTTTATATCTCAGAAATCACTCTGCTTATCTAGGAAAGAAATAGGTACAGGAATGTGTTGGCTTTTCTCCAGGAGTCTTTCTAATGTTTTTCTGCACCAATTGCCTGTAAGCATCATAGAAAGAATCTTCTAGATCAGATGAAACTAGCAATGCATATGTTACCATTTAACTTTTTAATGTTTAGCAGATCCCAAGCAAAGACACATGATCAAATGGGTGAAAATTAATTTACTGAGAAAATCGTAGTCTGTTACCTGTACAACAGAATGCTCTGCAAAGTCAGTTGGTAGGACAAGTGTGCTAACTGGTCATCTTTCGGTTCTTAGTGTTTTTAACTGAGGTTTGTTAATACTCTGTGGTGAATTGCAGAACTCTGTTTTTGTGGAGATAGTTCACGAAAGTATGCTGTAAATTGGTTCGAAGAAAAGAGATGTGGATTTCGGTCAGAATTCTTGTGTTTAAAGAGGAAAAATAAGGCACTGAGTTATAAACCTGGAAAACTTTGATGGAAGATATGGATAATTAATCAAAATATATTGTTCATCGTGGTAAATAAAAAAAAAATCATTGTCTATGCTTTGTGCATGTGTGCTGGATGCTGTGCAGTGTGCAAGATTTCCAAGTCTTGGAAATTTGAACTTTTTCTTATCATCAAAGATATGATCATATGTGGAAGGAAGATAAAGTTAATTGACCTTTTTCTTATGGTGAATAACTTTGTAGTAGGTGAAATTCAAAATGAAATTTATTTGTTGCATGTTGCAGTTTAATCTCCTTCTCCAAATAGATTTCCTGCTAACTAACTGGATAGCTATTTTAGAAGTTCAGTAGGTTTTAATACATGCCCCTCTGTTTCAGGTAAGTACACCTATTTGTTTTCATATTTGCACAGGACAATTCTTTCTGCTTGTAAACTGTTACTGTATAGGAGAAGTAAAAACCTCTGTCTCAGGTTATAGTCACGATATAACTTGAGAGAGGGATGAATTCTTCATCTGCCTTTTTTTCTTCTCTCTTGTCCTGTGTAAAGGTATTCCACAGCAGGAAAGAAGTGGCTCCAAGCTTTTCAAGAAAGGACAATTACAGTATTTACTCAAATCTAGGATGCTTCTAAATCTAAGTTGGCACTACATAATGAATATTGCTTCAGGTTGAAAAATTTAAATGCTATGTGTTTTTAATAGTAGGAGGGTGATGAAAATTGATAGAGAAGGACTTGTGAGTAGTCACTGCTGTAATAGGTGATTCCATGGCAATTGCCCCTGCGGAGGCTCTAAGGAAGAAATCTGTGCCAACCCTTGGATTTTGCATCTCTAAAAGACAAGTGAAATTGTGTGTTCGAGTGAAGTAAAATATAAGAACACTTTGTGTGGGGAAGAAATTTTCACAAATTGAGATAAACTTCTTTGAAAATTAATTTAAACAGTAGAACACAATAGTTATCATTGCATGTTATTTGAGTTTCTGAACTCAAATATCACTATGTGAAGAACTTAAAGGAAAAAACAACCTACCCCCAACAAGAAGACTAAACAAGACCTCATTTTGTTTAATGTGATTGCTCAGTAAACATTGTTTGTTTATTGTAAAGTTTTTATTATGAATACATTTTATTTTGTTGCTGTGTAACACTCTCCTGCTTAGTGCTGGATAGATGATTGTTATGACTCTTTGTTCTGTCTGTTACTAAGGAATGGCAATAATGGCAGTTGAGAACAGCAAATAGAGAGGAAGGAATTGTCTTTTTCAAGCTTTGAGTTCCTAGGTTTTACTTGTTCTGTTCCCTGTAATGTTCTGTCACAGGGTTCTTAGATTATTTTTAAAAATATACTAATGTGATTTTTGCTATTGCTTTTGAGAGATCATTTAAATGGAGTAACTTTTAACTCACATAAAAAGTCCTCTGTTTTGCATCTTTGGAATGCATATTCAGTCTTCATACCTTCAAAGTTTTGATTGTGCTTTTGATGACTTTCTTGGCAGGGCTACCATAGAGGAGACATATTCAAGGTCAATGACAAAACTAGCCAAATCAGCAAGCAATTACACACAGCTTGGGTAAGTAAGTGTAGTTAAGAGAAAATTAAATGACTGTATACGTGGTAAGAATCAAGTTTGATTCTGAATATTTTATTGGTGATGTTGAAGGTTAGTATAACTTTGCCACCTTTAAAAATGATTGTTACGTCTTTAATAACCATGCAAAAATTCATGCATCTATGACAAAGAGAAAAACAGTGCAGTTCTTTGAATAAAAAGACCAAATCCCAAATGTGGAAAACTATCTGTTCCTCTGTGTTTAAAGCTGAGTTCTTTTCAGACATAGTGATGACTTCTATTACATGCTCTCAAGCCTATGGAAATTATTTTGAAGAGACAACATATGGCCTGCAAATGTGGCCATAAGTGAATTTATAAAAGTGAATTAATTTATTTCTATTTATTTCTATTATTTCTATTATTTATTTCTATTATTTCTGATTTTTGGAGCGTTATCTGTTCTTCGAGATGTTCAGAATGAGACTTTTCCATGGACTTATTCCACAGTTAAATGGAAGTTTTATACACAGGGTGTGTTTTTAAAAACTGGAATGATTAATGGATGCTTTTTCATTTGAAAGATTGGGCCAACAAAAGCTCAGACTTCTGAGAAAAACTAGATTTATTTTTTTATTTGTAGCAATGTAATCTGGAAATGTGGGGAGCTTTCATCAGTGGATAATTTGATAATAGTTGTTGCTGCTCTTTAAACTAGACAAGCAGATACAGAACTTTTGAACGTAAGAGCTTTAAAGCCTGTGGTGAATATTCATTTTTTAGCAGCATTAACCAGAATAGCAAGGCAGAAATATATCTTTAGAATAGCTGGAGAAAGTGCATTCAGCACAGAAATCTGAATCTGAGAAATGATTCCACCTCTTTGTTCATCTTTGTTAATCAGTAAATCCTCTTCAGTGGCAGACCGTCTTTGCCAATATTTTTCCCTCCATCTTGTGGCTGCAGTGATGTAAGACAGCTACTAATGTAACTAACGAAGAAATTCCTGATTTGTTCACACCATTCAAGTATATACATAGTAATACTTACTACATATTAAATTATTTTAAGCTGTTCTTGCACTGTCTTGACGCTTGGCATTATTGTGTGCTCATCATAGTATTAAATGAACTTTGCTGTGTTTTACTTATTAGAATCAATACAAGTAAAACATAAAAGATGCAAAATTAATAGATAGGATGCCAAGTACATTGGGAACATATTTAATAAGAATTTATGGCAGTTGTCGGGCATTTTGTTTGTTTCAATTTTAGGAAGAGAAGTGAACTGTAAACTTACTGGTTGTTCTTTAGCACTACTAAAAAAATTGCCAACTGAAAGAAAAAAATCCAGATTAACATGAAAAATTATTTTTCTCAATCCAGGACATTTGCACCAGTTTGGGATGTTTTCAAAACCTCAACAGAAAAACTAGCAAGTTGTCACTTGGATCTTGTGCGGAGATTACAAGAACTAATAAAAGAAGTTCACAAGTATGGAGATGAACAGATCAAAGCTTATAAAAAGGTTATTAACTTTTTTCTTATGTACGTCTAATGACTTGTTAACAGTAAAATTAATATGGTTTGGTTTTGACAACCATGTAATATTTGGCAGACTAAAGAAGATGTTTCAGGAACATTAGAAGCAGTGCAAAATATTCAAAGTATCACTCAGGCCTTACAGAAATCAAAGGAAAACTACAATGCAAAGTTTGTTGAACAAGAACGTTTGAAAAAGGAAGGAGCAACACAGAGAGAAATTGAGAAGGTAGCTCTGTCACATCTTACTTTAATTATGTTACTAATTGTCTTACATGTTCACTTTGTATTAATAATGCTCAGAAAGGGTTAAATGTAGTTAAAAGTAGTAGTTGTGACTATTTTGTAATATGTGTGATACTGTGAATATCTAGTTATGTTTTATTTGCACTTGCTTCCTTATCTGTTCTAACTGTACTCTAGTTCTAATTCTTCACTTTGTAAATACGTGCATCAAATGATAGTTTTGTGTAGTGGCTTTACAGAAATTGTGCTCGGTTGTTTTAGCATCTCTTATGTTTTTGAATATATTTCCTTATGTAAATACTCAAATACTCAATGCCCTTGTTACTGAACTCAGGAGTAATTGTGTTATCCCTGCAATGAGATAAAGTAGCTAAGTACGTGAGTATTTGAAGTCTGTTCGATAAAGAAAAACATGTTATCAACACTTCCACTGCTGTTTTAGAAAGTTCTGATTTCATGGACCAGAGACTCAAGGGACGAGTATCTTGAGGTGTATTTAGTCCTTGGGTTGTGGTGGGGGGGTTGATCCATTCACAGAATCACTCATTGTCTGAGTTTGACAGGGACTCCTGGAAGTTATCCTGTCTATTCCCCATGCTCAGGCAAGGCCACCGCAAACCAGTTACTCAAGAGCTTGTCTAGACAGCTTTTTAGTATCTTCAAAGATGGAGGTTCCATGGTCTCTCTGGGCAACCTGTGCCAGGGCTCGATCACCTTCACAGGAAAAAGGTGTTTCCTGATGTTCAGAGGGAGGGAACCATTTGTGTTTTCTGTTAGTGCCTGTTGTCTCTGGTTCTGTCACTGGGCACCACTGGAAACAGTCTGACTTTTTCTTCTGTGTACCCTCCCTTCAGATATTTGTATCTATTGGTCAGATTCTCCCTAGGTCTTCCCTTCCCCAGGCTGAACAGTTCCAGCGGTCTCAGTTTTTTCTCATGGGAGAGATGCTTCAGTCCCTTAATCATCTTCATTCCCCTTTTCTGGACTCTCTCCAGTATGTCCATGTCTCACTTGTAATGAACAACACAGAACTAAACACTACTCCAGGTGGGGCCTCACCAGTGCTGAGTAGAGGGGAAGGATCCTCTTCCTTGACCTGCTTGGGAAAAAGTAACTTTTTCCTGTTTTCAGGAACCTAACTGGTAGAGGAAGGAGGTCGTATTTCCTTGTCTCTAATTATAACTTCTCTTATTAAATCTTGATTCCTCTGGCTATTTTCCTTTCAGTTAATTGGTCTGTGTAGGACTTTGTTCTTGTTAGAATGTTTTTTTTTATTTTAGTCCTGCTATCTTGATGGAGAAGATAGCATTGGTTATTGTCTTTTCACTGATGACAAAAGTGATTCCGTTGACTGTGTTTCAGTTGTTTTATCTTGATATACATCTAGCTTTTTTCCCCTCAATTTCTGTCTCAAATGACAGTTCATGCTAGATTCTAGACATGAATCAGGTGTGTGTTGGCAGATGTTTTCCTGCCAGTGTATTTAAAGTATAATTTTTCTGAATTCTTGTAAATAGAGTTTCAGTATGAAAAGTTGACTTGAGGGAAGGCTTTTTAAGATGTAGCATTATTCTTGTTCATTTGGAAACAAAAAAATGTTCAGCGTGACAGATGTCTACATGAGAAGGGAGAAAGAGGAAGCACTATAGGAGGAGGGTCATTTTTTTACTGTTTCATGCATCTTCCTTAGATACAATTAGGTCATAATTGAATGCTCTGCAAGTACTTTAAAAATGTTTCCAGTGGGAGCAGGTAACTGACCCTGTCACATCTCTTCAGTCATGCCTCTATTCAAATTTACACTTGCAATTTCATAAACAGAGTGACCAAAGATTGTATTAATTTATTTTTCCTTCGGTAGAAAATAGATTTATTACTTTCAGTGCAACATGAAAACTATTTAGTGGCAAAATCACAGAATAACTGCTTTCTCAGAAAACAAGGGATCTGCACCAGTATACTAAGAGTTTATCACAAAGCCAAATGTTAGGAGAGATACATTATTGAAGAATCTAAGGAGGTGTCTGAGACCTTGCAAGTCTCATTGCGACTGAAAGTTAATACTAACTTGCTTAATAATTTCCTGTTTTTCTCTGGCACATAAACTTCTCTATTTACAGTGACTTAACAAAAAATAGTTGACTGATCCTTATTCTTTCACATACTGTAAGTCTGGTCACATACTGTAAATCTGGTAAATACAGTTCTAGCAATTGCTGCACCTGAGAATAGTCACATCCTGTTTTCAGAAGAAATTATTAGTTAATCATACAGTGTCCATGTGTTTTATAATTTTTTCTGTCCTGCTGAGTAGTTAGTTTTTTAATTGCTCTTCAACATGTAATACTGGCATTCTGCTCATCATTAAACGTGATAGGAGATGGAGAATATTTTTGTTTTGTCAAATTCCCTTGCACACGGGGTTCAATTAAAAATGGTTTACCAAAAAAAAAAAACCCCTTTTTTACATCTTTTAACTTGACATTTCCTTCCTTTTCAGTGATTAAATTTGGAATCTACTGGAAAGCAGTCTTCATTTTAAAAACAAGATTTCATGGAGCATGTTGTATTTTCAGCACAGTAAATGGCAGTTGGGAAACAAGATAGGACTATGTGCTTCTGAGTGATTCCCCTGTGTAAATGTGTAAGAGTGAGAATCATGAAGTAAAATTCAGGATAATAAACTGATAGGTTTGATACAACTTTTCTGAATGATCCATATTCTTGTTACATGAAGTATTTTCAGGTTCTGTTATGCTGAGTTTAGAAGACTCTTGACTAAGATCTGCTTAGGCTTTCTTTGTAACTGGAAAAACAGAACTGTATCTTTGGTTCCTATTCCTTTGAACTGCTAATGGTATACTGTTACTCATGATTATCTGTTACTTTTCTCTTGGAAATTGCAGAATATCTCTCTCTTTCTTGTCAGGGGGTATCTTTCTATTAATTCATCTGAAATTACAGATAACAGCTTTACAAATCATTGTAAGTAAAAGATAGTTTCTGTTGGACAGATGAAATTGATTTGAAAGGAGGAGGATGGCTACTCAGAACTAGAACAAATAGTAAATACACAATTCTCTTTACTGATGTAGTTAACAATTCAGGAATATTTTTGAGTTACAGCCGATGGGAAATGACAGTGAGATTGTAAGCATGTTGAATAAAGAAGCTAGGAAAACAAATGGTGTTCAAGATGATTTTCCTTGGCATTTAACTTGGAAATAGATTATCAAAGGTTCAAAAGACTTTGTCTCATGCATCATGCTGTAAACTTTGAAAATAACTTTTTCTCTGCTACAGTCAGTCACTCCATTCAGTTTTGTTCTCCTGTAATACTGAGATTTTCCTGTGTTTTGTTTTGCGTTTTACTTAACTCCGAGAAAGAAGATTTTGGTTTATTAGCAACAAATAATAAAAAGAAAAGTATAAATCTCCAAAGGACTATTAATAATAACACTGACCTGTCTAAATCTGACCATCACTGTATTCTGCACTAGCTTCACATTCAAAAATCTGTTAATCTATTGATGTAACTCCCATACTTTTGAGTTTCTTCCTTCATTTCTGAAAGAACTTCACCATCTTTGGTTTTTTACCATTGATTCTTTAAGAATTGCACTTACTACTGTTTGCTCTGTATTCCAACCCTGGTTTTTTTCCTATTTTGCTGTTGCAAATATAAATTTGATATTCATATTTGACAAGAACTAATGAGTTATCTTCAGCAGTAAAAATTTGATTTCAAAATAAGTTTTATTATAAATATTTTTATAAAATTGTTATTGCTTGTAAGGGGAAGGGACTTAATTGACTTGATTTGTTACACTTGTATGTGATTTATGTATAGTAAAATCTCTAATAACTTTAATCTGCGATATTTGGTTTTGAAATTTTGTTATGACACTTCTCTGTTTTGGTATGCACCGGATGATTTTGAGAGATCATCCTAGGCTTTCTTTTAATAATAACTTTAAAAATGTTACATTTAACACATTTTTGTATTGATCTGTAGGCAGCAGTTAAATCTAAAAAAGCAACAGATACCTATAGACTGTATGTGGAGAAGTATGCTGCATTTAAATCTGATTTTGAACTGAAAATGACAGAAACAGCACAGGTAAGTGTTGCATTAGATGAGTTACCTTTGAAGTAGGTTAATGTATTCTATCTAATTTATGGAGCCATCTGAAATTAAAGATTTCAAAAACCTGATCCCTTTGAAAATTGATTTGTTTGAAAGGTAAACACTGACCGTGTATGTTGTGATAGCACTGTCCATGAATGACACAGTGGAGGGCTGGCACTCTAGAAGAGGTTTTGAATAAATTTTTGGAAGAAAGCAAAATGAACTTCTGGAAGTATTGTATATGCATTGTGTTTATGTGGAAAATCTTCTGAATTGCTGAGCACCCAGAACTCATTCATAGGAGTTTTAATATTGGGATCCGTTGTGGCTTTTCATTATTATTCCATCAAAACACTTAAGTTACAGTTTGTTAAAATGTCTACCCAAGATTTACCTGAGGTTATGAAAAGCCGTTACAGCTGTTTAGGACTCTGGGGATTTTTAAAAGACTGTATTCTGGAAGATTTCAGGTTCTTTGTATCATTCCATATGCCATTTCTTGCTACATTTTAAGCCACATTTGGCTAAATGTCCTTAGTTCCTTAACTGTAGCAATCCTTTTACTTAAAATTTAAATTTTCACTTAATGTTATGATGGACACTTGTAAACTTTCAACATCTGTCCATATTGGAAATGAAAATTGTCATTCTGCCAATTCAAGATGTATGTGTGGAATTCATTTAAAGTATAATGGTGTAGCGGCCTCCACAGTTTGGTTGCACAATGGCTACTTTAAAGATGATGTGATAGGAACAATAACATCCATGAATATATGAAAGCCCACTTCTATGTGAAGCACACCCTATATTATCTTAATTTGGCATACATTTCACTTGAAAATATGCTGATTAGTTCTGAAAATAAAACCAGTGAGGAGTGTGAGTGTTTTCATTTTTTTCAGTGCAAAATAAGTTGGTTTAGCTTAAATCTGTCTTACAATGTCCAGTAAAAGAAGTAACATCATAGGGTGGGCTACAGAGGATGACCATATCTTCTGTAATTAAGAGGAAGGCTGCTGCAGAAAAAGAAAATAATTTTAATCTCCCTGATGATGACTACAGAGTATGGCAGAAGATTGAGGGTCTAAGAAGTTAGAGGTATTTGTCTTGTATGTATGGAGTCATGTTTGTGAATCAGAGTAGCAGGAGGTGTGAGATGGGGATCTTCACAGAACCCGGTGCAAATTGGAGGGAGGATTAAGTGGTGCGCCAAAGTTTGGACACACTTGAAAGGGCAGTTACAGAAATAGGCAGAGAACTAGGAAAGAGCAGAAGTAAACAAAGATTTCAAGACTATTATGGTTGACTGTTGGGGAAGATGAGAACATTTTCAGTTTGATTTTTGGCCAGGAAGGGGCCATTGAAAACTTTGGAAGTGATTTTAAAATGGCTGTCAGCTGACAGCTTGGGTAAAAAGGAACAAACTGTAAAAATTATGTATAATGACTTTAAAGATCAAACAAATCGTATTTAAAGAAGCGAAGAATATAGATTTAACTAAAGAGAGAGTGTGTATGTTTACAAGGAGGAGAGCGTTCTTAAAAGGAAGTGCAAAACAGATCCAGAAATAAGGTTTCTTTGTTTAGATTAAAAAACATGACTCTTCAGTAATGGAGAAAAGAGAAAATTTGAACACCTTTGACGCATATTTTCTTTTGGTAGAAATAGATCAGATTTTTTTGAAGGGTTAGATGAAAGTTCAAAAAGTAAGTAAAAAAAGTTCAATAATTATTCTGAAAGGATAGCTTGCTTTCTAAAGTGCATTATTTCATAACTCTCTGAATTCTGCACCTTACTTTCTTAAACGTAATTATTATGTTTAAGATGTGGAGGGAAAAAATAAGCTTTTTTTTTTTTCATTTTAGTGTATTTAATTATTGAAATTTAAGATTTAGTGTTTCAGGAAATATTTTCATTATGATTAATTGCTCATATTTGTTTGCAGAAATTTCAAGACATAGAAGAAATGCACCTTCTTCGTATGAAAGAGATTATACAATCGTTGTCAAATACCATAAAAGAAATTCATTTACAAATAGGAGAGGTATTTTTATACTATAGTTTTTTTTGTTTGGATCATGTCTTATGTTTTTCTTAACTATTAAATGGAATATTTCTTACTTTGTGGTAATTACATCTTTCAAATTATGGAAATTCAACATAACCTCAAATTTCTGTGGTTTTCTGTTGCGTTTATAAATTCAGTGTAACAAAATTTACAGAATAAGACTGAATAAATTTTGTCTTCACAGAAAATGAAATATTAGGACAATTTGAAGAATTTGGAAGTTGAAGAATTTTTAGTGTATTTCTAAGTTCTGCTTCCTGGATATTAATTTAGCACTCATTTCATACAGAATTAGGATACTACTTTTTTAATTAGAACTAGAAATTATATCACTCTGAGGAGTTTCCAAATATTTTATACTCTTGGATTTTATGAGCAAAAGATATTTAGTTACAGAAGCTTTTATAATATCTTTTGTTGAGATGTGAGTTGATGAGATGAGATCTTTTGTTGAGTTGGTTTAATTAATAATATTTATAAGCAGTCCTTAATTTTTTGATTTTTGAAGTGTCACTTTATTTGCTTACACTTCAGTACTGAGGTTTTCTGCTAATAAATGATCATCACAAGGGTCATGCTATTTATTTCTAAAGCATATACACATCCTGTCTTGTTGGAAAAACCTATTAACAACATGTTGTTAGATCAAAACAACATGTTGTTAGACCAAAACTATTACAACAGTAATGCTTTTACTCTAGCAGGTGGGAGTTGTGATAATACAGTAATTACAGTTCACACCCTAAACTGGTGCTGGCTTAAAAAACTGCTTGTTTTCCTGACATTATAGTGGGATGTTTTGCTGACAAATTCAGAAAATGATATATGCACAAGCTGTTTAGAGGGAAGAAATAGAAGTAAAACCTAGACCTGCCATTTCATTTTTTATTTGTATGGTACCCACACTTGCTAGTACTACAGCAAAGAGAAGGAGTTTCCTAGATAAAATATCTGTTGATTTCTCTAAGTCCTGTAATGTATTTCAGAAGGAAGTTTTTTGAACCTTAGCTATAGCAAAAACTACTTTTTAAAGTTAATCACATTCTTTTGTTTTGAAGGTTCATGAAGAGTTTATTAATAACATGACAAATACTACAGTTGAGAGTTTAATACAGAAATTTGCCGAGTCAAAAGGAACTGGCAAGGAAAGACCTGGTAAGAGATTAAAACTAACTGAGTAGGAAATGTTAGCTTTAAAACTGGAAATTTCCATTCCCAATAAAAGGTCAAACCAATATTTGTATATGTGCTGTATTTTTAACATATGTTCAAGTTCTTAGTATTCATTAACTTTGATATTAAATGGTTCATAGCAATTGGTAATGCAGAATTCATTATGTGCATGTAGTATTTGTGCTCATAAAGCTTGATAGTTTCTAGGTCTGTTCTACTAAGCTATGCTGTTTCCTGGAACATCAGGGAAATTGGTCAGGAAGCTGTAGTTCCTTGTACAAACTGTGTTGTCTGCTATGTGTTTCTTGTTTGAACTGTGATTCTGCATAAATTGTGTTTCAGAACTTTATTCAATATAAACATATTCATAGCAGATGTCTATACAGCTGCTTATTGAACTGTTGGAACAGTTGCATCCGTTTGTTCCGCTTACCAGATTATCATTTTAATAGATATACAATATCTATTCTGTTATAAAAAGTATTTTAATATGCAATAATGTGTATCGCTTGTTTATAAGAAGCAAATTGAATAGTACTTTCTGAGGGTACTGCTGGTTGGGTGTGGTGTGTAGACTTTCCTGGACTGGCATAAAAAGGCATTCTCACAGTACTGCCTATATAGTATCACTTTAATATTGGCATAGATATACAGTCACTAGGTGTGTGAATACAGGAATTAGTAGGACTGTTTTCTTCAGCGCTGGGAGTCCTCACTAGCATCTCTGTCTTCTAGTAGAGGCATACAAAAATGTTTTTTTCCAGAGCAAGAATGTACATACCAGAGTAGATCATGAAAATTTATAATAAATTGTTAAATATGATTATTAGGTATCTTGCAATGTGTCTGTGAGGTGTTTTTAACATAACATTGTTTCATATTCTTTCCGTGATCCTCTAATGCTGATATCCAAGTGGGCTGAGGTAAGATTACGTATGGAACAATTTTTGAAAGTTTCCTGTGTATTTATCAATTTTTCAGTGAAGATCAAAAAAGAAAATGTGTGAACTTAAGGGTTTCAAGTTCAGTTGGTCTGAAACAGGACAAAGACATGTGCCAATTCAGTGTTCAAACCTCTTTGATTAGCTGTTGCCAAGATGTCATGGCTAGGGATCTCCATCTTACATTTAAGATTCTGGCTGCCTAAGTTACAGAGACCTTTGCTAATTTGTCCTAGAATATTGTACACTTCAAGTCATCCATGCTATTAATGTGGGTTTTGCTAGACGACATTGTAATTTTAAGAAAAGTAATACTTCGCTTTTTAATTTCACGGAGAAATTACACACATTTGATACTTATTTGCTGCTTTACAGTTCTTCAAATCCCATCTGCACTCTCTGGGACCAAATAAAAACTTCTTCAAATGTATTCTAAGAAAGTTAAGCAAAGTATTTTAAGGAACAATAGCACATTTAGTGTGTAAATGTATGCACCTAGAATTTTCTTTTACAGTGTTGAATTATTGTATTGATATCAACTTTGTAAAGCAGTCATGGTGCAGGGAGAAAGCATAGTCAAATTCAACAGCAAAAGAATACAAATTCACAAGAAGTTTTGAAGTGTCAAAGACTAGCAACACAGACACTAATGACGTGAATTATGCTTACTATTTCTAATATGTTTGCTTTATTAACTTAGAATCATAAAACTTTGACAATTCAAAAGATTTGGAAGGCAAAGTGAGGTATCAGCCTTCTAAGAATGAAATGGAAACATCCACTGTTAAGGACTGCTTTTTCTTGATTAAACCTCCACTTTTTTGTTGTTCACGATGAAAAGGTATTTTAATTAGTGGAGGAAATGTTGAAAGTCTGTGGGATATACTTATTAATTAGTCTGAAGAAGGAGATGGCTCCTCAGAAAAATCTAAATATTTCATGTAAAAAATGATACTGACTTGGCTTACAAAACAAAGGCAGAAAAAGTGTCTTCTGGATGTCACTGTTGGTTCTGACCTAAATCTGTTTAAAGGCAGTACATTAAAATTCCCCAAGACTATGTAGGCCTTCTTTCATCCATATTATTTGTGGGTTACTATGATAAGTGAGATGGTGGGTACTTTCAGATAAAATAAACTAAAAAGGCAATGCATAACAAAGTATTTTAGTTTATTTCAGTGTATTCTAGCTATTTATAGTTCTTCACAGCAGAGTTCACTTGCTTTTATTTGTATCTGTAAAAATAAGAATGAGTTTGAAGTACTCACGAGGGCTGTTTTATTATGGAGAACTACAAACCATTTACAGTAAAATTTATTGCATATCTGAAATGTATCGCTACAGTGAGGTCCTTTTTACCAGATTATAGGGGCTCCCTCTGGTGGCTTATTTCCGTCACCTGGAGTACTAATATACAGGGGCATCTAGAATTTAAGTTTTTCTTGTACAAATAACAGGTTTTCTTTCAAACAGTAATGGTTTGTGAGAGTTTTTTTATTCACTCAGGAACTTCTTTACAATGGCTCTTTTTGCACTGCTACCTAAGTAACTTACCTAGTCAGCTTTATAACCTGCTTCTCACTGAATTTGTTTTAATTTTTCTTTATTAAATCAGTTTAGAATTTAGAGGTTTTAGTAACACAATATTAGAAGAGGTTATATTTTTTGTTTTCTGACTTCCATTCAGTGTTAAAAAAACAAACAAACAAACAAACAAAAAAACCCCAACAAACCAGAAAAAAACACCAAAAGACCAAACCACTAACATCCAGTTGCAAATCTTTAATTTTAACTGAAAAAAAGTCACTTAGTGTAAAACACTGAAAAACAAAGCTGGCAAGACCGGTAAGGCTTCAGATCAGAATTTAATGTGTTAACTGACCTGCCTCTACTATCTAGAGGAACCAGGATGAGGTCAAGGAATGGGCCCATGTGATCATCATGAGGTTAAACAAGACCAACTGCAAGGTGCTGCACCTGGGTCAGAGCAACCCTGGTATCAACACATGCTGGGGGATGGACACATCACAGCAGCCCTGCCCAGGACTTGGGAGTGCTGGTGAAGGAGAGGCTGGACATGACCCAGCCATGTGCACTCACAGCCCGGAAAGCCAAACGTGTCCTGGGCTGCATCCAAAGCAGCGTGGGCAGCAGAGCCAGGGTGGGGATTCTGCCCCTCTGCTCTGGTGAGACCCCACCTGCAGTGCTGCATCCAGCTCTGGGCTCCCAGCACAGGAAGGACATGGGGTGGTCCAAAGGAGGGACACTGAGTTTATCAGAACACCTCTCCTATGAGGACAGGCTGAGAGAGTTGGAGCTGTACAGCCTGGAGAAGAGAAGGCTCCAGGAAGATTGTGGCCTTCCAGTACTTAAAACAGCCTTATAGGAATGATGGGGACAAGAAAATAGGGCCTGTAGTGATCTGGCAAGGAATAATATTTTTAAAATAAAGAGAGTAAATTCAGACTAGATATAAGTAAGGAATTTTTTATGATGAGGCTGGTGAAACACTGAAACAGGTTGCCCAAAGAAATGGTAACTTTCTCATCCATGGAACCATTCATGGTCAAGTTTGACAGGATTCTGAGCAACCTGATGTTGTCAAAGATGTCTCTGCTCACTGCAGGGGGTTGGACTAGATGAGCTTTAAAGGTCCCTTCCAACCCATACCATTCTAGGGTTCTACGATATGTTCCTGGTGTTAGGTTTAATAGCAGATTTGATACCATCAGTTGGAAGATGCTTTAGTCACTCACGTGGTCCTGCAACGTTCATCAAAACTTGCCCACTTCTGATTGATTGGTTTCCTGTTTGTTATAGTCTGTTGGTTCATATTCCTTGGAAAGATAATTTATTGTATGGCAGAAAATACCTGCTTTTCTTCCAAAATATATTTAAATCAATAATGGAGGTGATACCAGAGTAATCGTATTCCAGATTAATGAGATATCCATGAGCTCTAGCTCTAGATACTTAATCTTCTATTAATCTATTAAAAAATTTGTTTGTTCTAGTGTGCAACATTGGTGCCTAAGACATGGAAACTGCTGAGAAGTTTAAGCTCATATTCTTTTTAGATTTTATGTCTGAAATTCTCAGGTTAATATCAAATGTCTTTTAAGAGGTTAGTGAATGCCTATATATCTGTAAGGGATAATGAGTAATTTTTAATTTTAGATACTGAATTACCATGTCCTCTTCTCATATACAGGGAATTAAATGTGTTTGTTCCTGTATTAGTTTTTGCCCACTACGTGGTTCACCCAGAAGGCTCCATCCAGCCTGGCCTTGAACACTTTCAGAGATGGGGCATCCACAACCTCTCTGAGCAACCCATTCCAGTGTCTCAGCACCCTCATAATAAAGGATTTCATCCTAGTATTTAATCTAAACCTGTCCTCCTGCATCTTAAGGTCATTCCTTCCTTCCTATCACTACACGCCCTTGTGAAAAGGCCCTCTCCAACCTTTCTTGTAGGCCCACTGTAAGTATGGGAAGGTGCTCTAAGTTCTCCCCAGAACCTTCTCTTCTCCAGGCTGGACAACCCCAACTCTCTCAGCTTTTCCTTATAGGCCATGTGCTCCAGACCTGTCATCAATATAGTGGCCCTCCTCTGGACTCAGTTTAGCAGGGTAACATGTTCTGCTGGGTACCTCAGGGCTGGATGCAGTACTCCAGATGAGGTGTCACCAGAGTGGAGCAGAGGGACAGAATCCCCTCTTGCCCTGCTGCCCACACTGCTTTGGATGCAGCTCAGCACACAGTGCCAGGTCATGTTAAACTGCTTGTCCACGAACACCACCAGATCCTTCTTTCAGAAGGCTGCTCTCAACCCATTCTCTGCCCAGCCTGTATTGTGCTTGGGATTGCCCTGACCCAGAATCCTGCACTTGGCCTTTTTGAATTTCCAGAGGTTTGCATAGGCCCATCTCTTGGGCCTGTTCTTGGTCCCTCTGGATGGTATTCCTCTCTAGTGTGTCCACCATGACACATAGCTTGGTGTCATTGGCAGACTTGCTGAGGGTGCTCCCAACTGTCCATATCACTGGCAGAGATGTTAAACAGCACCGGTCCCAGTACTGTCCCCTGGGGAACACCACTAGTCACTGCTTTCCATTTCAACATGGAGCTGTTGATGGCAACTCTTTGAGTGCACAATCCAGCCAATTCTTTATCCACCAAGTGGTCCGTCTGTCAGTTATGTGTCTCTCCAGTTTACAGACCAAGATGTCATGCAAAACTCAAATGCTTTGCAGAAGTCCAGGTAGATGACATCAGTTTCTCTTCCCTTATCCACCAGTGATGTAATCCCATTGTAGAAGGCCTTTGTCTTCATTAATTTGTTCTGGTATCATTGTTAGTGGTTGTTGGTAGTTTGTTCCTCTATTTTTGCCCTTTTTTCTTAAAAATTATTAAGGATTAAATCAAGAATATTATTGTAATGCTGATAAAAAAATGGAAAGCCATAATCTTTGTTTGCTCCCTAGTCCTCCAATAAAACAATGATGTGCAGATGACAACTACTACATGTGCTGTGCAGTTATTTAGTGTGAGAGAGTCATTGGCTCATTTTCACCTATAGTAATTTTTTTAAAAGTATTGGTTTTGTGCTAGTTTGATCCGTGTTTCACAGTCCGTAAAAGTCGATAAAAATACTTCTTGTCGCCTTTCATTATCCATTCAATAAATTTGAACTTTTTACAGGGCCTAAAAGAGGTTTGCGTTTTTAAAAATATTGAAAATTGGTGCCTGCAATTCTTCTACTCTTTGGATTAAATTATTATATAACAGTACTTCACAAGGTTTATTATTAACAGTTGCTATTGGTCAGCCATCATTGGCACTTGCACTTAAAGTATTTGACTTCTGGTCCTCTTGTCGTTTTAGATATTAGAAATATAGTATGAATATTTTTAATAAAATGGTGCTTCCACAGATAACAAGAGTCAGAAAGGACAGTTGTAATATTCCTATTCTGTTTCTTCCCTCCACCAAATGCAAAAACTGACAATTTGGTCAGTAATCAGTAATGCTGATTTGAAAAAAAAAAAAGTTTGGTCTGTTGATTTTTGGAGCTGTTGAAAACCTATTTTACTTTATTTGCCCATGCAGAAAAAATACTCTCAAGGCTTCTGGTAACTCTAGTCAAGGAAGAGAGTAAGGTCATGCATGTTAAGTGGAGACACAATTTCAAAATGACAAAAAAAATCCAGAATTACTTTCTGGAAATGGTATTAAGTAGATTAGGTTGATAAATTTTTCAGTGAGTTAGGACTGCTATAATGTCAGGATCACTACTTTTTCACAAAGTAGCACATACCAGAAAAAGATCCTGGCATCTTTTTTAGTGTGCTGCTGATTCTTTCCTGCTCTAAGGGAACACATCTGGGAGCTCTGGCTGTTAGCAGCGATCATGCAGCATTAAAACTTCAAGTTTAGTAAACATCTAAAACCGAAATTTTACCTAGCCTTTAATTCAACTGAATTCTGATCCTGTAAATTCAACTGAATTATTGATTATTTGATTAGAATAATGTTTCATGTGGCTGTCTGTTGGCAGTGGCATTAGTACAAAGTTTGGTGTGATTTTATCACATGCTTTTAGGTCTTTTGTAATTGCTTATTGTGAGCGTTTGAGTCCTAAATGTCCATGAAAAGTACTGCTTATGTATTTTTTCCAAAGCAAGTTCAAGAGTGTCAAAGTGAGCTGCACCACAGCTGAAAGGTAGTGCTGATAGTGTTAATGCGCAGTTGTGCTTGCTCCGTGTTAATACTCCTATTAATTTAGTGTGTGTTGTGTTAAACTGCATGTTTGATATCTAATGAATAAATGAACCAAACAAAGCAGTGGGGGGAAAAAAACAGTTAAGAATAAATGTATTACTCCTAAAAATTTTTAGAAACAAGTTAATCCTTTCCCAGAGTTTGAGAGGCAAAACAAGGGCCACTGAGTATTGAAGCTTGCTTTGATTAAAGCTTACTAGCATTTTACGTGGTTAAATAATGAACTCTGCTTTGAAAGAAATACTTTAAACAGTGCTGGGTGTGGCATTTATTTTTTTCCATGGGTTTGTTTGATAACTTAGTAGTTTACAGCATGTATAAAAATACTTTTCTAGGACACTAAACAAGTAACAAAGTAGATGGAAATAAACACTAAAAATGGTTAATACTGACTTTTGAACAGCTCTGCAGGATATCTTTGAGCTTCTTTTTCACAGGGAAGGGTAACAAAGCAAGTATTTATTTTATGTGCTTATAAATTATTTTCTTTGTATTTTCTTTAAATACTGTGAATACTTTAGTGCTGCTGATGCTTGCGGTTAAATCCACGAATAGCTTAGAGTGTCATAATTTCTCAAAGACTGTGCCCACATATAGTTCTACACAGAAGGCTGACTGAGGAATGAGCTTAGTTTATCAACACTGACAGTGTCCAAGGGATTCAGCAAAGTATTCTTTGTAAAGGAAGGCAGACCACTGCTGTATTTCAGAAGTTAATGGAAGAAATTAAGTGTGAATATCTTTAAGGTTTTTTATGAGAAGCTGGGCTTGAGGCAGATAGAAAAGTCTTTAAGAGTCTTATGCTGTAGAGCTGTTTTCGACGAGGAGCTGCAAGTTGAAAAGCTGTACCAACAAATGTATCTTAATTGTTGTCCTAGATGTCTGTTTTATTTTGCCTGCAAAAATTCCGTCCTTTCATCACCAACAAACTGCCAGCGCTTCTGTGGGCTACTAGTCTGATCTGCCAGCATAGATTTTTAATAATTACATATATATCTAAGTTGTAAATTTGTTCTACAGTGCAATTTATTAGTTTTTAATGGTCTAGAGAGTTATAAAGGAGCAAGTTTTATTGAAAAAGTCTTTTAATGAAATTGGAAGAATCGTAGCATTGATAAAAATATCTTAGACAACATTAGTAGATATAACAGAGCAAAAGCTAGATTGTGAATGATCTGAAACAGTCAGATAAATTACTGTTGGGCACATTCAAATTTTCTTCCTACGGGCAAACAAATCAGTTGCAGCCTGACATTTAAAATAGTTTTTTGGGACTGTGAGAGCAAAGCAATGTACATTTCAGTAACTTAAATAGTAAGAATATATTAATTAGGTGATAGTCATCAGAAAATGCAGTAGGATGTATGATGAAGTCTACTATGACCAGAAAAATGGAATAGCTTTAAAACACCTGAAAATAGAAGGAACATACTGAGATGTGTTTTATGCTGATAAAGTAAATAAGACCTGTACTTTACTTGTATAAAAACATAACCTCATATGTAATGAATATTTAGGAAAGGTTTGAGATTTTGAACTTATTTATTTGGGTTATCTTTTTCTTTTAAGGTAGGAAACATTCTTTGTTTTCTAATAGAAAAAAGATCTTTTGGTCTGAAAATTCTGAATACTATAAAATATATTACCCTATTTTTGCTCCTTAGGGTTACATTAAACATCTTAACCTCTGATGATTTCATGGGCTTAAGTTCAGAACTTCAGTAAGAAACCATACCTCTCTTCATTTACAGAGAGAATGGGTGACTGTTAAAAAAGATGTGATTCTTTGAAGCTGTCTTTGAATATGTAGGCTATAATATGACGTACTTACAGTGTCTGGTGTTCCAAAATCTGAGCTGAATCTTCTTAAAAGTTAATGTGCCTGTGCATTTCTTTCATCACTTCGTACTTGCATGGTCTATCTTCAGCAGGTGCATCATGCACCATGTAGACAGTCAGAGCTATTTGTTATAGATACTTACATTTATAGACTAGAAGTATGCAGTTGCTTAGTACTTTTTCCACACCTCTCCTACAATTTTCACAAGACTGCTACTTTCTACACAATTTGATGGAGACTGTAGAAATGAGGAGTTTCCTAGAGAAAGAAGCAGCATCCAAGCTAGTAATGTCATATCAAGCGAAGCCAGTTGAAGTGATGTAAGCTACGCATTTGGAGAGTCAGCAGACAGCTGAGTTTGTATTTGTATGTACTGTGTATGTTGGCCTGCCACTTAGCTTGTGAATATTTAAAACTAGCCATATCTCACATCCTGTTGTTTTTGCAGTCAGAGAGAAAATACAGAGTGAAGTTGAAGCAAAAGCAGGAGTAGAAAAGGACGAAAAAAGGGGCTGGGATTGTAACGCTCTGCAGATTGGTGTATTAGCTGACATTATTTTGCTGCTCACAGACCTCACACTTTCCTAGATCATAGCTGAAATTTGCAGTGTTTATTGTCTTACTCAGGTGTTGCAGCCTAGATGGATCTCTACCTTGAATCATTGCCTTTGGTACATGTTTCCTGTCTTTTTTGAAAACCCTTGTGTTATCAGAGCAACGAAAAATATTTTGTAACTGATGTTTGCCACCTTTTTATTTTAGAGAAAAAAATCTGGTCTTTTCTTCAATCTTAATTGATAATCTGCCTTAAAATAATCATTATGATCCTTTTCTGCTTTGTTTGTGCTGTGTAAGCCACATAGAAGTACTGTCCCCTGAGTATAATGTACTTGCTGTATTCACATAGTTTGTACCTAGAGTACCAGAAAAGCCTGAGCTGGATAATGTTTCCTTTGATCTGGTGAACTGAGTGCAGGGCTGGAAGCCTAGTAACAGAATCAGGGTTAAAACTGATTGTTTGTTTAGATGCTCTCTTCCTATGTTAATTTCTTCATCTGAACAAATTCTGTCCAAGGAAGTGCTACATAGATTGCTACTGATAATTGTCATTATTTCTGATGCCACTATCGCCTCTACCTTTCGTTCTTTTTCCTCAATTGAATACTATTATGGTGCCATAATTTTAACACGATTTTTTTTAAAAAAGGAAAATTTGGTGAAGTGTTCAGCATCTCTAGAGGCTATGTATCAGCTAGGCTGATATATCATTTTGAGGATGTAACAAAGAGTAGTCAGAAATTCAGTGACTGGTGTGGTGGAACTATATTTATAGAATTAGATTAAAGGATAAGGTTTTACCAGTATTATTTCAGTGTTTTCCCTCAGACTGACCTGTTAGCAGGCCAGTTTTATTTTCTGTCCCTTATCTTCTTTCTGGCAAAGAAGAGCTGACCAAATCCATAAACTAGGATTTGCTTGTAGCAGTTTGGTACTAGCATGGTAACTGTATCACAAGCATGAAATTTAGCTCAAAGAACACAGCTGCTCATCTTTACTCTGCATTCCTCCAAATAAGATATGCTTGAAGTTGGTTTTTTTTCTTCTTTTTTTTAAAATGTAGAATAAGTCCTTTCGTAGGAAAAAAGGTTCTTATTGTCTTATAAAATAATTTCTCATGTGTGGACAGGCAATAAAAATGGGAAGTTAGTGTTAGAAACCCTGATGTTGACAAAAGATATTTGGGCTTCCTGACTTGTGAATTTAAAAGCTTGAAATTTTTTGCTAAACGTGTCACAGGATCAGATGATAGCAAGAAAAAGATTGCTTGTATGTTTGTGTACATACAAAATTGACCTTTGTGATGCAGCTTGACATCTAAACACTAAAAGCAGTCATTTGTTTTGACAGCAGAATTAATTGAGGCTAAAACAGTCGAAATTCCACTTGTATCAAGCTGTTCATTAGGAACTGCTGTCTGGCTTTAGTGCTGTCAGAAAAATAACCTGTTCTGCTATGATTAAATAGCAGAATGATGGTTGGTCCACTGAATTTGAGAGAGAGGTTGAATAAACTTTCTACTGCGGAAACAATTCAGAAGTGACACGCTGCAAGGGGGGTCAGAATGTGCATTGATATCCAGCTGAGCTGTCAACTGGCACTGAGCCAGGCACGCAAAGCTTTGCCATTTGAAGCAGCATGTGAAGCATATGCAGTTTAAAAAAATTGTCCTCCTTTCGTGCATGATTTACACTCAGAGACAAACTTTTGTTTTTGTTGAAAACAAGAATATGGTTTGTTATTGTATTTGTAACTACAGGTAGAGATTTATGGAGTATTTTTAAAAGATTTTGCTGGAAACAGATATGTTAATGTTTATATGTGTGCATGCATGTATGTAAACTGATTCCTCAGGTTGCAGGGAAGGGCAGTTTTGGGGGTTTTCTGAGAGTCTGAGTGTTTCCAGTTACTGAGAATTACATGCAGTTAATACCAATATAATGTTTCTTTCTGTCATGCATGCCCCCCTTAAGCTAGAGAGGAGACAGTTTTCAAAAGCAGATGCAAATGTAAAGCAGTTCTTCTTTGATTTGTTGACTTCTTGATTTGTTTACCTTTTTAGCTCTGTGGGATTTTCCAGTTCATTGATGTACTTACTGGGGGCGCTTTTTCAGGGTATGACATAATATTATGTTTTCTGTACTAGTAATATTGGTTGACTTTTGCATTTGACTTGTTTATTTAAGAATCCAAACAGTAAAACCGTCTTTTTCCTCTCAATTGAGAAAAGTGCAAATTATTTTATTGCTTTATTGTTATTAGCAAAACGTTCTCCCAATGTCTTCCTCACGGAGGTTTTATGTAAAAGTTATACAGACAGGCTAGAAAACCTGTATCTAGGATTTTGTGGAGAGAGTTTTGTCTGTTTTTTTTCAGTAGCAGGTATAAGATAGTGGTTTCTGTAGTTGCCTTGAATATACTCTGAAAGCACTGTTCCCATAGATGTGAGCTAAATATGTAGGAGATTCTGTAATATAATGTACAGTGCAATTACATCTTCTTCATTTTTCTGTCAATAAGAACAGTATCTCCTTACTGCTAGCTATATACTCTGCCTTCAGTGGCATGAAAGCTCACATACTCACATTCCACTTGTAACAAGAAAAACATTACATGTAGTGTTACTGAACAGTCTAGGAGATGCATCCCAAGATGCAGACTCACTCACTGGTGCTTAATTTATGCAAGTGTCACTTCTTGTAAATTATGAGATTAACGATAATAAAAATTCTCCATTTATACAAATTATTTTTTCTGTTCCAGCAACCCAAAGCTGCTTTATTTTCAAGAGCCTAAGAACTGACCCAGTCCTGGTGTATTTGCTTTAGTCTCTTGTCAATTAGCAGCTGTCTGCCTCCATGTGTTTGTGAAACCTCCATTTGCCTTTTCTTCCTGTCATTATCTGTCCTAGCTGGTAGAATACTGCGAGCATTCAAAAACTCAGTGCAGCTTGCAGTGATGCTTGATGGGAATTTTTATGTACAATGAGAGGAACTTATTGATTTTTAATGCCTGCTTCCTTTGTAGAATACTACATTCTGATTAGTATCCTGATAGCTAGGTATATATTCTTAAGTGACTGAAATCCTGCTAGATACTCATCTCTCTTTCTGTTACAAACTCTAACCTTCATTTATGCACTGTATTTATTCATTTTTTACTATTCTATCTGTCTACAGTATCAAATATATGCAAGTCTGTGTAGAGGTATTTGAGGTGTTAAAGCCAACGTTACCAATGTATGGACTAATTTAGCAGCAGGCGGAGTAGACTTTTGAAAGTTGCGCTGTCCTTGCAACAGAACATTAAATCAGAGACCTTTGCAAGGATTGGACTAGATCTCAGCTATAACTTCTTATTTACTCTGAAAAATGTCTTGAAGTGTCTTTTTGATTTTTACAGTACTGCGGTAGTTTTAGAATTTATTTTTGTGTTCATATGAATGCTTGAGAATAGGCTTCCTTCTAAATTCACATTATTGTCTTGTTATGAGATAAAGAGCAAAGGAAATTTCAGTGGTTTGATTGCAGTACTGCCACATAGCAGTGTTATCAGCATTATCACCTGCACTGCAGTATGGCAACATTTAGGTGGTTCTTTCAGTGCCTTAGGCTACCACGTGGCATGGACTCTAGAGACTGCTTCAGGGAATGACTTCAGTCCCCAACATCAGCACTACTTCTTAAATGTGAAGCAACTGCTTTTCTTTCTTTGAATGTTGCAATGGACAGTGAATCTATTTACTTGCATCAAAAATTTTAGCCATTGTAATCATCCAGATTTTGAGCTGAAGTCCTTGTTGGTGTTAAGCCTTTGTCTACAGTGCAATCACTGGGCACAAGTCTGTTCCGAAAACTTTTTGCCTCATAGAGGTAATGCATCCACCTTAAAAACTTCATGTAGTTGTTATAAAAGTTACTGAGATACCGGAATGTAAGTTTGCATGCTTTAACTTCCATTTGTATATTACATCTGTCTTGCAGTCTCCTTTAATGCCAATCCACTGGTAGTTCTTGACAATGGCAACTAAGGATGGAGGAATCAGAAAGGTAGATTTTACAGTGTTTTAGAGGAGAAAGCTTTTTGAGTTGCGGATATTTTAGAGGTTTGGGGAGGGGGTTTTGCAGTGCTAGTGCAGCTGCTTTTGTTTCCATGTTAAACGAGGACAGTGGGCAATGCTGGAAAATTTCTTAAGAAACTATCCGAATTCCTTATTGATGCTATGCTCCCATAACAGCATGTGTACTTCTGGCTGGCTAGGAGGCTGCAGCTGGTTCTAGCAGAGGACAATGTGATGTCAACACACAGTTCTGGCTGGACAACAGTATTATCACCTTTTTGGACACAAAGACATCTGTCCACAGGAGACTCCAGCTGTTATGCAGGCTACTGAAAGCTTCTCACAGCTATCCTGTTTTCTAAATTAGTACACTGTAGAGAGCCACAGTGTCTATTTCTGAAATGTTACTTTGATTTAAAAATACTATGTCCAAGGCAAAATATGGTACTGTTTATGGCAGACATATAGGAAGCAGAACTGTGGAGAGGTCTGAAGTTACAGAACAAAACTTGTTAGAAAATTTAAAACTGCTACAAATTTCCATTCAAAAGGGCAAACTGGATGCACAGAATATTCTTAGTTGGAAGGGACCCACAAGGATCATCATGTCCAACTCTTAGGTGAATGGCCCATACAGAGATTGAACCCACAACCTCGGTGTTATTAGCACCATGCCCTAACCAACTGAGCTAATTAGAGACAGCCACTGGCATGAATTTCTGAAATTCCAAAGGAAGAAGGGCCCTATTCAAATTTAAGTAGGAAAGGTAAGTTAGGATCAAAATAGGTTTTTGAACTGGAACTGGTTCACACCTTATTTGTGTGTTTCTGTAGTAAGGAGGAATGTGTCTTCAAATAAAAATTTTACAAGCTGTAAAAAACCCACCTTTAAAAGCAAGTGTTTTAGGCAAGCATAATGGAAAAAATAGAGGAACTTGGATGTCTTGTTAAAGCAAATCTTTCTGCTTATTTTAGAAGTGGAAGTTAAGATACTAATCTGAAATATGGATGAGCTATGCTTGAGCCTTCGTTATTTCTTTTAATCATTAGTGTAAAAGTCCTAAAATTCGAGGGATCAGTCTTAGTATCTGGAAAGGGTAAATAAAAAGATGGAATTCTGAAAAAGCCTGAGTATTTTATTACTCTGAAAATATGTTCATTTGCAGGTTTCTTTCTTTTGTTTTGGGGATGAGTGTTTGTGGTTATTTTGGCTTTTTAAAAGTTTTTCCTAGCGAACTGAGAATATGTATAGAAGCAAGAAACAGAAGTAGTTGAATCATTAGCAAAGTGATGAAAAATGTGTTATCCGAAGTGCAGTTCTGAAGAAGTAATGGTTGTGTTCTTCTGCTTCTACATTTTATGGCATCTTTACGAATTTCTTGCTTAATATCCTTTGAACAACAGAGTTTAACTTTGTAAAATAAAATGTTAATCAAATCAGTATGGAGTACAGTTCTAAAAATCAGTTGTCATGGACTTTTTTTTCTGTCCTATTGTTTTGCAAGATACCCAGGTTTGCTTCTTTTTAGAGCATGCTGACTTTGTTTTACTGTAAATTTAGTAGAGAGTAAAGGAGAAAGGATTGGAAGACCAGCTTAAAATGCACATGTATTTATGACGTGTAAGAGACTGAGAGCACTGTTAGGAATTTACGTCTTGTCTTGCTATATTGAATAATTAGACTTGCATTTGTAGTAATTTTCTAATTGAAATTTAAAGGGCTGTTAAGACTGCCACTTGAGATTTGTCTTTTAATATTCTGCTTTCAAGAGCATCATTTGGAGGTCAAACAATAACATTATGATAAATGACATATTGATGGGTTCTAGGCCAAAATTCTCATCCTGCTGTTTTACAAACACTTAGGTTTGTTTTTACTGATTGGGAAAATTTTGCAGACTCAAGTCTTAATTACAATAAATATAAATCAATACTTTGAGCATGCCATAATTAAAAAAAAAAAGTCATTAGAAGCATTTTTTCCCTCTGTCTTATCTGTAATGCATCTGTATATAAACTTGTGTGTATACTATCAAAATGTTTGCAGAAAGGTAAGTAATAACCCCTATGGCACAGTGATAGCATGCTAAACTTTTACTTCTGTGGGTACAGCTACAAGATAATCAAATATGGGCTGGAAGAAAAGGTGCCTGCCTGCATGTGATCTCTGTTTTCATTGAACTTCCACAAGTGCTGGTATGATTCTAGCATTCCCTGGACAAGGCCCTAAAGAAACTCACGCTGATTTCTGTACACTTGCTCCCTAAAATGGCTCATAGTGGGGTTAAATAAATTCTAGACCTGGCCAGATTGAATAAATGAGGGTTAGGACATCAATTTGCAATGGCAACTGACTGTTAATTTGTGGCAACTGTAATGTGAGGAATTTCTTTAGATCCAGAACTTAATTTGTGTTCCCTGGTTTTTTTTTTTAATCCTGTTGAGTCTTAACGATTTTTTGAAAATGAAATTATCTTCTTTATTGCTGTGTTTATGGTTTTACATGCCACTTCTAACTGTGTCGGCAATTGGCTATGGAGAGGAAACTCCAGAACTAGCAATGCAGAGTTAGCAAAAGTGTGACTTTCAAAATTAGGGCTATAGCTTCACCTTCTTCATTATTACTTATACAATTCTTGTTCATTAAAAGAAGATAAATTGAAAACCTTGCACTGATGCTAAATTATAGATGCAATTTTGAGCGAGGATAACAATTAGATGTTGTGGTAGCATAGGCAGTTGCATTGTAGTTAGATGATGACTAGTATTTTAATTTTTCAGTATGAAAGAGTGAAAAAACTGCTTTACATATATGATCTTGCAGTATTTTTGGCCATCGGCAGAGTAATTGTGCCTGTCAGTTACTACCTACATTTGTAATTAGATTATCTCATATTTTCAGGAAATATTAGTTGTCATTAAAATAGATTAAATGTGACCTGATGTTTATCTTCATTGTCATTTCTTTAAGGCCCTATTGAATTTGAAGAATGTAACACATCCAGTGTAGCCGAAGGTGAGTTGCCATAGCATAGTTATTTACACAAGAATGCTGTGGATAAGGACCTAAACTGTGAAGCAAAGGGTACTCAGTGTGTGAATCTGTATAACTTTAAAGTGCTCTGGGAGGCTAAAATGCAGTTTTCCTTTTGAGAAACAAACTTCAGTGACAATAAGATCTATAAAACTTTTTTAAGACTAGTGCATAAAGGTCAGGTAATTTGAGTGTTTCTTACAAGTATACTTTGGCTAAGGCTTTGTCTTTGCAGAGGTTTGGATTTGATTCACTTACAAATGTGTTGTAGCTTAATTTACAAGTGTCAAAACATGGCCCAGGCTCTTCCCATTGTTACTGTGTCAGTTAAACCAAGCCTAATGTAGTGTTATAATTGCAAAGTCTTTCTTTGTTGGTGCAGCTTATTTTGCTTAGGGGGTTGTTTTAAGTGGTTAAGAACTACTTTCTGTCTGTAAGCTGTGTCTTTACTTGTGGGACAGAGGAGTCAGCAGTATAGCTACAGCATCCAAAAACTTTTAAGTTGCCAAGACGTCAGCTGAGACTTAAAATCTCTTCTGACTGAAGCAGAGAAAAACCACGTTCAGAAATTAATCTCATACTCCATTTGCCATTGTTTTGGGCTGCATAAGGCACAGAAAGTAAATAAAGCCCAGACATTTAAAAATAATCTTGGAGCAAATTATGTGCCTCCATATATAGGACTGACTCTACAGCTACCTGATTTGAGAAGTTTGGAGTTATTGAAAATTTCTAGGAGTGGAGAGATTCCTTATGCACTGTATAATGTATTTTTGTAAAGGTAAATATAATAAAGTGCTTGAATTGACAGTGGTTTAATTTTGGAAACCAGATTATTTCTACCACTCTGCTCAAAAGCATACTGTCAGTAGTATCATGCATCAAAACCAAATCGTAGACTAGTTGGATCAGATGCTTGCACTTAGTCATTTTGTTTGGCAGTCTGCTTTGCCTCAGCAAACGTTGTGAAGAAGCAGATGTGGCAGTAAGTCTAAGGGAATATTTAAGTGTATTTTAGTTTTAGTACATTAAATGGGAATGAAAGCAAACTTTTTTTCAGTACTGTAGCTATATATATACAGTGCTAAAAGCAGGGAAGAAACAAAAGGAGAGAAGCATAATTCCAAACTCAGTGAGAACCAGTCTTAGAGCAGGCTACAGCACTGGGAAATCATGAACTGACATCAGCTGGAAAGCCAGGAAACAATCTCATTTTTAACAGGACCGAGATCCTACTTTTGAGGAAAGACAGGAGCTCGCAGCTGTTGGGAACACACAGGGAAATAATGACAGGGTGTTGAACTGCAGTAGCTGGGGAGGCAACATTCAGTTTCTCATCCAAGTGCATTGGCTATTCAGGATCGCCTGGAGCCATGGCTCCTGTTTAGTTTTTGTGAGCAGAGTCTTCTTCCTCAAAACTGTCTATTAAAAAAAACCAGTCTGTATACCTGACTTGGAGATCCAAATCAGTTCATTAAGGATTTTGTTACTAATGTGTTGAACCATATTTTGATTTCTTTTTTTTTAACTGGTATTTTACTTAAAGCAAATTGGAATAATGTTCCCTTAGTTTGGCTCCATACCTATCTCCCCTGCATACCTGTGGCAGCATTTAAAACACTGGCATTCATATGCACCTGTGTTTGACATTGCTAAATATGCATTTATCTATTTGATCTATAAATGAAAAGTGTTTGTTCCATAGGAATAAAACCACGGAAAAGGAAGCCTTTTGGTTTATCAGGAATAATGAAAAAAGAAAAAGATACTGAATCTGTGTAAGTATATTTCCACCCTGAAGCTTTGTCTTCTATGAAAACTAGTAATGGGGATAAAAATTAGCTGATATTTAAACAAAAAAATGGGTTTATAACAGCAGTTTAAAGGAATGCGATGAATACAAAAACATCACAGTTATTTAGGATTTTTGTGACCAAGGATTTTAACCTAAATAACAAAAAATAACATAAGTGTGTTCATAGTAGTTGACTCATGTTTCCTTCTTTCCTGTGCGTAGGTAAGTGGTTTTCCATTCTTCTACATTTCAGCATTGGATATAATGTAATTCACATTAATCTTAATAAAATAATATGTCTGTACATGGTAAAAGTACTGGATGGCTGTGTTTGCAGAACTGAAGCTTCAGTTATTCTACTGTTAGAAGAACTTCTGCATATACTGTCGAAGGACAGAAAAATGCTGTACATCATGAGTGTACTCCCTTCTCAAACACCGTCATTCTAGCTCAGGACTAATGTCCCAAATATACCCTTTGCCATATTCTTTGCATATTCTCAGTCTCCCGGGAGTTAAATCTCTCCAAAAAGTGAGTTTGAATAATAGTTCTGAGGTGAATTAATCACAGTGTCTGCATTAGTATTTATGGTCAGTGTATTTTTTTCATAATTTCTACATGTATTTTCTCAAGAAAATATCTTGCAAATTGACAAACTTAGCAATATATAAATATTCCCAGAGGCAACATCTGCATATATACTTTTTAAAATTTCTTTTTAAAGTATTTTACCAGTGTTAGTTTTTTAACATATTGCTGAAAAATTAATGACCTAAGAACAGCAGGTGCTAATACTATTTTGTTTCTGTATTCATACGCTCTACAAAAGCGACTAGATTCTGAGATCAGAAAGGAAAATTTATAATGGCATGATATCAGTCTCCTATGTAATATGTGCCATAGGCTTTTACAGAGATTCTTGCATGGAACCATAACTACTAAATGAACTAGAACATCACAAATAAATAACAGAAGATTCATTATGTGTTTACATAAAATATTCTAATACTTCTTTTATGATCTTGTTAGAGATATAGGTTGCTAGTCTGTATTTTGTCTGATTTAATCTTAAACTGATGATCCTGTTACAGACTGGAAAGAATAAAACTGTCATCAGAAACCTCTCTGCACAGAGAAGTCAAGTCCTCCCTTAATCTCATGTTTTATTAGTCTGTAAGTTTGTTTAGTTTGTGTAGGGCAGGCTTTCCACATCTAGAAAAACTCTCGTGGTTAGTAGGCTTTTCAGTTTGTCAAGGCAGTTTTCAAACTGTTGATACCTGAACCAGTGGTGTGTCTAGTATTGGTTTTAATTCAGGAAAATACCATACATGGTGCATTCTGTTACATATTGCTATAGTTTAGCCAAGGATTTCACTTCTAACCACTGCTTTGCATGATTTGGTTTTGTTTTAGTTTTTATCTACAATCCTTAAATTCCATTACAAAATTTTCTGAAATATTACGTTATACCAGAGGCATGACCTAGTTCTTTAATTTTAAAAGAACAATTGTAAATATAGTGATATGAGAGTACTTTCGTCTACAGCCTGATGTTCTCATTTTCTACTTCTCCAACAGTTGCAAACTGTTGCATTTTCTTTGCATCTATTGAACTGATCCCGAGAGACGCTGTTAGAACTCCTCTGAATGATACTAGATCTGCTGTTTCTGTTTGAGATCTGTTAGCTCACTAATTTTGAAAACCTTCATTGTGAGCTGAATTATATTTATTCATTTGCCTCATATTTCACATTTCTCAACTTTTATGGACCTCAGGTGTCTTGTTTGCATACGGACACTTTTTGAAACCACATCTCTCAAGGGAAGAATATACTTTGTCTCTTCAAGCAGTAAAATATCTTTCAGAACAGCTCTATGGCTACGAAAGATGTAAATCAACTAGAAATTTGGTCACATATGTCCTCTTTTGTGTGAGGCCTTTCAGAGAAGATGGAATGCTTCATCTCACTGTCATTTCCTTAACATGCTGTACTGAATTTTATATGAATGTTTCCATATTAGCAAGTTTTTTTGTTACTGTTTTTAAGGCACTGTAGTAAAAACTACATTTTTTGCCTTTAAGCCATTTGTTTTTTCAGAGAAGATGTTCTAGATTGCCATAAATTTTATTTTTTCCGTGTTCTTTTTTCTATAAAGGCATGTTTAGGATGTTCAGATTAACGATATAAAAATGCTGTTGTTCAGTTACACGATCGCTATTTGTCAGGGTGCAAATTAGAGAGGACTCGTATGCTACTCAAGTATTCCCACGTTCTGTAAATGTAATTGCTTCTGCTTTTTGAAGACATCAGAGAGAATCAGTGTCATTCATTATTTTAAGCATTACTGCTGAAATTGAAGTTGCAGTGGAAAAGTTTAACACTTGTGAATAATGTGCTTTCCACCACTGCCTTTTTGCAGACAACTCTTTTTAATTTTTTATAAGTGCTTATTAGGAGGGTACTCAGTTATTTTGTTCAGCATCTTCTAGTGCTTGACTGCAGCTGTGCTTGACACACACGAACTAAGAATGAATCTCTGAAAGAGGAAGCTCTGAATTCCTGTGAAGAAAATCTTCATTTCTTTGGGAACTGGTTTCTGTCCAAAACATTTTGCATTTGCATGTGGACTATTTCATTAGGATTGGTGACTTCTACTTATTGCACACATCAACCGTGAAGACCTGAATCTTAAAGTATATTCAGCCAGAACATAGTGTGGTAGTCCTCACTTTCCTTGATTTTTTGTGATTATTTTTAGTTCTTTTCACTAAAATGTGAGTTTGATTTTTCATCATTTCTTTTGAGATTTTCTTCTGCAGTGTTTTGAGCATAAACTGTCAGCTGTTATTTAAATCTCATTCAGTTGAATGTGGATTATTTAAAGTAAAAATTTCAAGAGTCTGCGAGGCAAAAGGGTCAAATGCACTGTTTCAAATTAATTGAAAATATTAAAAGGAAAAATTGTGTGAATGAAATAAGTCACGTATTTTATAATTGTAAATTTTCTTTATTTTTTTTATAGGGAGTGTCCAGATGCAGACTCAATTGTAAGTAGACTTATTTCCAAAATAAATGCATATGCTAATACTATCAAGCCCTACAATCTGATGAAACTTAATTTACATACAGTCCCTGCAATACATTGTTTATCTGATAGAGGATTTAGTATTTTCATAGCATACTCAAAGTGTTAATTTTGTGCAGTACATGATTTTCAGCAGTATGTACGAACAAGTGTCAGTAATATATTTTTGTTTCCTAACAATTTTAGGTTTTAAGCAAGGGATTCTTACTGCAAATATATGTTACTTTATTTTTCAGCTAATACTTTAAATCCCTTGGCTAATAGGTTCTAAGAAGTAAAAAGATTTCGTTTATTGTGGACTCAGCTTTATATCCTTGTACTCCTCTGCTTTCTTTTGAGAAATCCTTCTAATATTGATAAGAGTTCTGCTTTACCACTGGCAATAGAGTATAGGAATGAACTGTTTAAAATATGGCTTTAAATGCAATATTTCTAAGTGCACTTTATTAATGGTCTGGTTTTCATTACTGTTAGTTAGACCTGTCATATGTCTTGCAGATTTTTTTAGTCAATTCAGGTAAGTGACCATTGAAAATTACATTGGTATGTTAATGTTTTTTTATTTCCTTAATTTAGTCTTTTCTTTTTATGCAAACATATATGTTCTCTTGAATTAATATATAACAAAGATTGTAGCTCCGTATAGCTATATTTGGGAAAAATTTATAGAGTAACCTAAGTGATTTTCTGTAAGCTAATTTGTTTTTAATTCATTTATTTAGGTGCCAATTATATTACACAAGTTTTTGAGTTCACTTTTTTTGTGGATTTTCTCATTTTCATTTGTTAACTAGGAGGTTTTAGTACCTAATATTAAAACTTGTTTTGAGAAACTTGATTTGAAACATCTAGTAGAACTATCCTTTCAAATGGGGAAAAGTAAGTTTCGCCACATAACAGAACTATTTGTGTAAGAACAGATATGTAATTCTTGCCAAGACAGTTATTTTATACTGTGCAGTCATCTTGACTTAAAGCAAATATCTTTCCTTGGGTACATTTAAAAGAAAGTAACTATAGAAGTATCCTTATAATTAACAGGAAGTAAAATCATTTGACAGTTCAAGTTGAGTCACTGGAGTGAACCGCAACTGGATTTGACTTGCAGTGTTTATTTTCTTTGCTTATTTTGGTCTCCATGTTTTTTGAAAACAATCAGTTCAAAAAATTCAACTATAAATTGGTTTGACATTCTTTCAGGCTGCATGAGGCACACCATGTGATCATCTAGGTTAATGGTTGATACTTTTGTTGTTTGTTTTTTTTTTTTGCCTGCTCAACATTTTATGACTGCATTTGGAATTTAAAATTTGGTCTGTGATTTCTTCTTGCTTTTTTCAAGCAACAGTAGTATTACATATAGTGATAGACTGCTTTAATAGCAGAAGTCATTACTGTAATTCTAGTGAAAAAATTATATGAGATATGAGATTCATTAAACCCCTTAAAAGCACTCTGGATTAATTGTTTGTATGTTTTAAGGTTGGAGTCCTCTTCTGAAAGGTGTCATTTCAAATGTTTTTAATTTTTCTTGGCTATTACTTTTGGATTTCGTTTCTGTTTAATTTTTCAAACCTGATCTAAATAGTTTAAACTGTCTATATCATCTCTAGGAGGATTTGTTTTGTATGGATATTTGCAATAAATAATGCATTTCAAGAAATTGAACTTGGAAAACTACTATTAAACAAAAAAAATTAAAGCCATTATAATTTGTGTTTGATTGCTAGGAAATGCTGAGCAACAGATCTCAGAAAATTCAACTTAAGATGTCCCAGTTACTATTTTGTCAGTTTTGGTCACTCATAGAAAACCTGTCTGGCATATATATGATTAACGTGATCATTTTTTGAAAGGTGGCTTTTGTTTATTTGTCAAGAATTTTAATCATGTGAAAAGAATGTAAGAGATAACCACTCTACAATTATATATAAATATAAGCACCAAGGTAAAAATACTAAAAATTTTCAAGTTGAGGATCTAGTAAGAACTGATTTCTATACGTTATCTACTAGTTCTGTGTGCAGCTGTGGATCTTTGAACATACTGTGTAGTCAGTACCATGAAGGCCTTCTCACTAGTCCAAAATGTGTAATGCAGTGTATCAAACTTGTATTCTCTGTTTCCAAAATCAAAACAGTGAGATGGTCCTAAAAAATGTCTTTTTTCCCAAAATGGATGTTCTCAAATTTGTCTGTGGTAAGCCAGATCTGATTATGCTCATCCTTTCTGTAGCTGCCAGATTATATATACTGGAAACTAAATTAATAAAACGTTAATTCCTGTAAGTATTTTTTTGTAAGTGCTGTAAGAGGTTTTCATGTGCTCATGAGTAGGCAGCTGTGGGCTGAGAACTGGTATTTGTCAAAAAGGTTGACCACTTCAATAGGAAGTCTCTGTTTAAATATAGGTGACTGTATCTCATGAGATTTAAAATTCCTGAGTTTTTTATATGTCAGTCTATAGTGTTACTTCCATTAAGCTGAACCTTGATAATTAAGAAAAGTGGAAAGTTTGTAGTAGAAAGTGTATGCACTGGAACGAGATAGCAACTGAAGACTGACTCTGTATGGGGGTTTTGCCTTAGAAAGTTTTTCCAAAGGCTGAACTAATTGTCTTGTTTCCCATAAGTTTGCCATGCCTCTAGAGATGTTCCCTAGGATGATAGGAGGTCTAAAAGAAACTTTTATTTTGGGGAAGCATTTACAAGGTTCCGCTTGTGTCCAGTAAGACCTAAATTGGGATTGCAACTCTTCTCTTGGTTGGGATGCTTGCCCATCTCTTTCTTCTACTTCACTGCCTATTTTCATGAAGACTGTAGTAATGTAATTATCTTTGAGTTCTCTGTTCTTTCTGTCAAATCCATTTGAAATTGTCCAGTAAGTTCAAAAGTAATTAAGAAGGGAGTCACAGATGTACAGAACATAATGCTGAAAGTTTTTTTTTTCATGGGAAACTGAAATGCAAACACATATCAAGGCATCCAAAACTTTTCATTAACCTCTTCACATGTGAGTGTAGCATAATTACGGTTCTATAAAATTATAGACCATTTTTATTGTTGGGGACTGGTTGAATTTGGAGCCATCAAATTCTGAGAAGTGGAACACAAGTGTAACCTAATATTTAGTGAAATTCAAATATTTTTGTATATTTGCATTTTAAACCATTTAGTTCTGTCATATTTCAAATAGCTGATATTGAGGACAAGGCTTTCTACCATAGCACAAGACAAGGGCACTTTGAATACCCATTTTTCTTTCTTTTTGCATTTCTAGCAATAGGAGAAACTGACTGTCTAGTCTCTTCTTCTGTGTCTTTTGGGTTAATAGTCACCCGAAGGAGAGGAGGCCAATATTATGCTTCTGTCTTAACCTAAGAATATGCCAGAGTCAAATTTACATCTCAAATATGTCAAAAGTGGAGAGGCTTTTTGTTCTCTTGTTCCAGCCTACGAGCTTCAGCTGGTTACTTAGAGTCCTCAACTGGATTTCAAGAAGTCAGTTGAGTTCTGGCAGAAAAAAATAGTGAGCTGTTCAGCTGCACTGCATCTTGAACATATCTTGAAGCATACCCTCAGGGAAACTTGATAAGGAGCTCTCATAACCACTGTAGTTATCCCAGAAGAGACAATATGAAGAAATCAAACTGGAGCATAGGGAAGGTTCTTCGCTTCTTGACTGATGACCAGCCTGCCAGCAGCACTAGCATTGCAGAGGAAGGGCCAAATGCAGTAGCTAGTCTGCAGTATGCTCCATATGTTCCTCCCTTGTCCTTTGTATGTAGCCCAGAGACACTAATGGCATGGTAATGGTGTGGCTTCTTCCATCGCTTTTGGATGGCAAATGGGACAGAGCAAGGAAACTGAAATAAATCATTCACCAAAACGAAAAAAAATATGCTTTGTCAGTAGAATGCTTGGTCCTCAAGTTTCTTACATAGGCAATTTTATTTTATTTATCAAGGCCTTATGTTTTATTTTTTTTGAAAAATTAATAACCCCAGAAAGCTGGTAGAATATACCAAGGCAAAGACAAAGGTATACAACCTAAGTTTCTGGCATATGGTTAAAGCTATATAAAAGCTCAATTAATGTGTTGTATTACATCTGCAAACAGGGAAAATTCTGTGGCTTTTATAGCTACATGTTTAATTGCTTAGCAGAACCTCAGAAAGGCTTCCTGAGAGTCCACCTTTCCAGTTGCTTCTGCAGAGTTCCATTCACATGCATGATGAGGTTGTTGGGAGTTTTTTGGCTGCAAAGACCACTACACAGGTTTATGTGGGGGACTAAACCAGACCTTCATCCCCATCGTATTAATAATAACTTTTCCAAAAGGACAAAGTTTGCAAAGATCATCATCTTGTGTGTTGAAGTTCAAAAATTACACATGTATGCATGTAGGTTGTGAACTTAACCTCTAATCAGCAAGGTAGGCAAATCAGGTCTTATCTGTGTTGTATGCCTTATACTTAAGGTACACTGTTATCCGTAACAATATATAGTTCTGTAATTGTAGGAGTGTGGAGACGGGAGTAAAAATTAGTCAAATAGATGTAAATGCATTCATTAGCATCAGATTCATGAGTATGTGTCTCTCTCAAGTTGCTGTGTTATCTACCACTGCTGTTAAATGTAGATTTGCAAATAAAATGTTGGTACTTTAGAAAGCAGAACGTTCACCGGTTCAACCATTCAAAATATTGAGAACAGTATTTTGAAATTACTACTTAACTTGTAAGATTGTGAGGTACCATTTTGCTTGTATGTGACACAATCTGCCCTTGTCTATACAAAGGTATATCAAGTATCTCTTCCACCAATTTTTAACATTGGTTTACACAAAAATATAAATTCAGTATCTCATTAATTAAAGCAAGTGTTAAGAATTATCATAAATTGGCACAAGATCAATCCGAATTATTGACAAGGCTGGAAATACAAAGCAAATTATTTATGTCTGTATACGCTGTTTTGAGTCAGATGTTTGAAATTACAGGTATTTAAATTTTAGATATGGGAAAAAATATAAATTAAGTTTTCTCTACAGGGTTAGAAAAAAAGTGGTAAGATAGACCAGCTGAAAGAGAAGGAAGGAATTTTCTTCTCCTGTGTTCAGAACTCAAGCTGTAAATATCCATCTCTGTTATGTACATGAAGTTGTGAAAACAGACTGCATGGTAAAGGGCTGTTTCTGAGGAACGGATGATTCAAGTATATTATCAAGACCAGAAATAATTATCATGAAAGTATTAAGAAAGAAAATTAAATACTTTTAATTTTAGTGCTTTGTAAGGACTTACTTCATCCTGGAGATAATTCAGTACATTAAAAATAAAGCTATGGAAATAACTTCTACAAAGCAAGTTCTCTCACAATTTTATATCAAAATAGTCAGTTTTGCCAGCCATGTTGCATGTGCTGTGTCAGCCCGGTAATAATATCCTTTACATATATGGCCCAGCTGTAAGAAAAATTAAATGTTGTGTATTTAAATATTTTTATTGATTTTCAATTCATCTTAACCATGAATGATCCTGATCTATGGAAAGTTACCTAGAGTGACAACTAAAATAATTTCAGAATTGAGAATTTGTAGTATTACAAGAAGATATACTTACCCTGTAGCTATGTGGATTTGTTCTGTTTACTTTGATGTCAAGTTTCATTAGTGGTTTTTGGTATATAAACAAGGTCAGCTTGAGGTCAAGCGTAGCTAAGAACTCTGATTTGAGCAAGTAGAGCTAAAGTATTGGACCGTGTGATTGTACTCTTATTACTTTTTTATTGTTGTTCTTATTTATTAATCAAATAGCAGTGAAGTCTAGATCTTACAAATATTTCAAGAAATTGCATCTGTATGTTCTATATTTTAAGGTTAAAGAGCTTAAATGTTGTTTTTTGGCCTTAGTTTGATGTGGTATTTAATTTGGTACAGTCTTGCATCTGTACAGGACTGTATTTGTTATACTTTTTTAGCGGAAAGTTTGAGTTTTGTGTGAATTCCGTTTATTTCAGAAGTGCTAAATTTAGGGAGTCGTACAGAGGAGAATCTTTCTTAGTAAATGATCAGAGATCTCATTTGTGATATCTGTAAAAGAAACAGAAGAATAACTGCATTTTAATAATTTTAATGTTTGTGTTCTGTACTTCAAAAGTTATTCAGAGATATTCTTTTTAAACTTGGCTTCAAATTTTATCTGAAGTCATGAGGTTCCTTTCTTCTTCACTTGAAATTACCAGCGTAAGTAATTTTGTTATATCTCATGACGTCTAATACATTTTGGCCATACTGTGTATACATATCTGTTGGTCAAATTGCTTCCCAGTACCTGCTTTCTGATAGAATAAACTGAATACACTACACTAGAATAAATCACTTATATATTTTTTTTTTCTAATTTTTATAAGATATTAATAACTGCTGAAGTCACTGCGTTTTGAAGACACCTTGGTTGTGTTTTTTTGTGGTAAACTTACTGAGACATTAAGCAGTTCACATACACTGCCTATGCATACAAAGTTGTGAGTGGATTTTTCGGCTCTGAGTGGGGAAAGCATCTATTATCCATGTTTATCCTGTGTATGTAACATAGATGATGTAGGGGTTTTGTGCATTTTTAAAACTTAGATTATCTTGGATACTTATTTTTCTCTGCCCCAAAGTTTTTTTAATGAAACTATATTCTTAGCTGAGCATTCTAAGTTATTTTGACATCCTTCTTTTCAATTTCTATTTAATTCCCTGCAAGACCAGAAAAACAGAACTTGAGTTCCCAGATGCTTATTGGCTTTGAAGATTCAAGATAGTGTTGGAGATGTGTAAAGGAAAACTTTGGAATAAAATTTTGAGTGCCTGTCATGTGGATATTCTTTCCTGAAGCAACGGTGCAGACATGCTGCCTTTTGTAGGGGGAGTAGAAGTTGCAACCTGTGCTTTCGCTTATATACTTAAATATTGACTAGTACTTAAGAAAGGTTTTGCCTCTGCACCATCAGAACGTCTTGTGTCTTAGCTGAGGGCAGTAAAAATTGGGAAATTTTTCTAGCATCAAGAGAATTGTCTGCTAGTTTAACTCAGTGCTAAAGCTAAAATAATGTTGATTTCTCTCCTTTTTGCTAGAGTAATTGATTAGTAGTTAATCAATTAGTACTTAATTAGTAATTAATTAGTGATTGATTAGTTAAAGCAGATGTATTTCAAACTTGCCAGTTTTCACAGGAAATTTAGAGCTTCTTTTGTTACATTTTGTAATGAGGTATCTTGTCACACAATTTCTGAATGACATAACTTCAGATAACTGTAATAATGTTGAATGAAAATCACTTTCATGAGTTATTGTAATTTCAATTTGTCAATGATGTAAAATTCAGTCTGATGTAATAATGACATGGTTTTTTAGTTATTTGTCAATGGATAATTTTTGCTGTTGTTTTTAGAACTTTCCTGATGTAGATGATGAAGGATACAGCATTAAACCAGAAGCAACACAGGATATCCTTTTTACTATTATTGTGCCAAGTTATTTGATGTTATTACAATTCTTTGAATAGAGGAAGTACTGGCTAAAGAGTTAAGAAAGATTAATGACATTTATGGCTATGTTGCAACCTTGTATTTTTACATTCATAGCTTTTGTAAAATGAACCAAATTTTTTCTTAGATGTTGTGTGTGTGCAAATGTTAAAGATTAGATAGATCAGATCTCTTGGGAACTTCAAAAGGACAATAAAAATAAAAAGCAAAAAAATAGAATAAAAACTTTCATGCTGATCTCTCTCCTTGAAAAGCTCTCAGAGAGTTTATAAAGTAAAGTTTGTAAACTTTTTAAAGTATATGGAATGGTTATCTGTTCTACACCTGCACCCTCCCATTTTTTTTGTAGCACTACAGCAGTGTATAAATAGCATTTCTGTTATTTAATGAAGTCATTACACTGCATGCTGTTTCTAGTTGGTGCTTTTAGCTTTTGCTGTCTTTTTAATAATAGCTTTCATATACAGAATAGATTTTGTTCTGAATCAACTTTATGGAGGCTCAAGATTTTTCTCTGCTGTTCTGCTGTTGCTTTGGAGGAAAATTCTTGTCCACTTTTTCCATACTGTCACAGAGCAAAGTTCTACTTAAGAACAGTGAATAATTACCATAGATCTAAACAAGCCTAGTATGTTAGCAAGATGGCTAATTTTTGAAAATGTATTCACTGAATTTTCTGTGTACCGCAGATAAAAGGTGAATTTAGGCTGTACAATTACTTTAAACTGCAAAAGCTTTTAAGCAGTTAACAGCTCATTACAGTGGGCCAATTCATCATCATAACTTCTTTGTTTTCATAAACATTGCAGACATTGCAGAATAGGCCTCGAATCCCATGTGGAGGAGTCCTGTAGCTATAAAAGCAGTTGGTGTTATCTCCTATTTACAAAATTATGATATAAGAGTGACAGACTTTTGTACAGTTCTGAGAGGGGTATTATTTCATGCTTTGCATGTATTTCTGAAAGGGAGAGAGAAGTGAACAACATTCATGCTTGTGATGAACGATTCGTCTGGACATCCTTTTTTTAATTATCTCTTTTTTGTTGTGAAACAAGAGAAAAGGCATACATTCAGTGAAAAATATCAGTGATTTGCAGTCTGTCATGAGGTAGTAGTTCAGCTTCTGAAAATCTTGACCAGATTCAGGAACTTATCAGCTCCCTTCCTCTTTTCCTCCATTAGCCTCTAGAAATTTATTCTGTTGATGGGAACCCTTGAGATAATTTGTTGGAGAACATTGTTTTATTATAATGACAGTCAGTATTGTCTGACTTAAATCTGTATTGGCAAAACACTTTACAAGAACTGTCTTATTTGCAGGAAACGAATCTTGAAGGTCAGTGATAACTTTCAAAACAAGAAATCTTTTAGTGACATTAGAATTACTTGTCTTTAAAACCTTTTCTATAAATGCTTCATTTTGAAGGAACAGATAGGCTGTAAGATAAAGATCTTTGGCTTTTTCCTCACCACAACTTTCAGATCCTTTTAGCTGAAATGGATTTGGAATGTCTTTAGGGTTCAGGTTTAAAACTTTGTTGGGGAATAGTTTGAAGGAATTTAATGCAAATGTCTGTCATATTTTCAGGTGAAAATAACAGAAGCGGCTTAGGGAATATGTACACTTCTTCCAGGTGGTACAAAACTTCTGTGTTTCTGTAGAGGGAAATTTTCATATTTTTCTTGCCAAAACAAATGCAGTTTTTAAGACTTATCTTAGGCCTTTCAGCACTTATCTTCAGTGCGTCTCTTGTGTGTATAAAGAGCTGTTCTATTTTCCTTATTTTGAGGACTGAGATGTCATTGTGATTCCTTTTTCTCCAAAGATGACAGTACTTTAAGCAGCTGACATTGTTCAGTTTACTGTGCAGCCTTCTGTTTAACTGGCATCTTTTCTTGCAAAATTTTCAGTGCCACACTGTAAAAGGAGCAAGTAATGGTGGGTCCTGCTCTTTCCTTCACTGCTAATGTAAGGTACAGGTACCATAGGCATTTCACTGCTCATTAAAGAACCTAGGCTTTTCTTAATTTGGTTTAAAAGATTTCTACATTTTTCATACATCTGTTAGAATCTCTGTTGGAGTCTTGCAAATTTTAAGTTTAACATACAGAAGTGTTGCTGCTCTAGAATCTTAAATTTAACCTCATGCCTTCAAATATGCACTTGTGCAATTATATAACAGATACTGCCATTCTTCAGTTATATGACATCATGTTTTTCTGAACACAATCATCATTATGAAGATAAATGGAATAAACCCCTAAATTTTACTCTGAGTTGTGAATTTTGGACTGTGGGTGTATGTAAGTGCACAAAGAGGTCACTTAATATGAGCATTTTGTGGAGCATAAGTATGAAGTAGATTAAGCAGATGACGTTGAGGTATTTCCACCTTAACTGAGGAAAACATACCAAAGAGAACCATTTCTATTCATCCAGTGATTCTGACTCTGAAGATGATGAACCCAGGAGGTTCCATGTGGAAATAAAACCTGTCCAGCCAAATAACAGCTCTCAATACACTATGCCTTCTTTGGATGAATTAAAAGTATCCATAGGGAACATCACTCTTTCTCCAGCAATATCTGTAAGTTTTTTGTTCCTTGTATTTTTGATGTGTCGAAAAGTGATAAAGAAACTGTAGTGTAAACATATATTATAGTGTTCAGAATTTATTCTAGGTTCAATAATTCTTTTTTCTTGTGCACTAGGTCATTTTTGGTACACTTTATATTCCAATATGTTTAAATTGCACTTTTATATTGCAATATAACATTAAGTACTTTTCTCATATTTAAACTTTGCTATGAGTCTTTTGAGTGCTTAGTTCTTGTCTTTGTGCTGTTGCCACCACAAGACATTCAATTACATCTTAGAGTTAGCCGAGCATGGCTTTTAACATAATTTGCTAATTTGTTTTCAATAACATACAAATCTTTTAAAACAGATAATATAATGAGGATAAATGTAACATTTGCAGTGCAGCTTTATTGATGTATCCTGCAAATTGATGGAATAATCCTTTATACCATCAGATGATAAATAATATTAGGGTATGCTAGTACAGCATTCAGATCAGAATAAGACTGGTTCTGATTTCAAGGAAAATAGTGCACTTAACATATTAAAATAATAATTAACATATTAAAATAATAATTTTTCTCTTTCTTCCCTCACCACATTTTGAAAGCAGAGGCACAGTCCTGTAAGTAGAGAATGGCTTTTTATTTGCATTTGTAGTTAAAACCAAGTAAGTGTAGTATGTGAGTGGAGTTGTTGGGAAAACATGACGAATGTTTCGTTTCATCTATACCATGTGATAGATATGTAAGCTGTTTAATTTTACTGTCCCAGACAGTAAAGAGATTTAAAAAGGCTTCTCCCTTTGTCAGCTCTATAGTATTTATTCCTCTGTTTTCATACTGATATGGCAGATGTGCACTGGCTGCCCTGTCCAGGCTCATGTTCCATGGTCTTCTGCAAGCTCGTAATGTTTTTGCCCGGCATTGAAAGCAAGATGTCTCATAGGCAGTTGAGTGGAAATAAGAACTCTGGGACTTAAGTGCTTTATTTCACAGTAGAAGAACTTATTCCTAATTTTTTTTTCTCATTTCAGGCACAATTGAATCAAAATTCATCCAGTAAGTGTGAATCTTTTAGTCTGTTCATTTTTTAGCATAGAATGAAAACAAATCTCTTTTTTTAATTTTAGAGACATAAACTTCTTAAATATCTGTATTTCAGATGGAACAAAATGTTTCTCTTCTTAGTTTTATATAACTCTTCCTTATCTATGTACTTGGCTGTTCCCTGTTGTGGGGACCAGATGAACCTGTATCTGACAGTAATGAGGAACACATCCAGATGCGAAATGTGTTACCCCATGGAAGAAACTCCTGTGCAAGTTCCTGAAACCCTTCCACCTGCTCAAGTTTAGTGTGGTCCACAAACCAGCAGCACACTCTGTGTATGATGTAAAATACTGACATAGAGATAGGGGATAGAGCATTAGCTTCTATTATTCAGAGGTGGTTTTTTTCGGTGGGAAGCCAGGCCAGATTTGCTGATGAACAGTATTGATGTAAACTGTATAATTCAAGGAGGAAATTTCAAGTAAACAACACTTCCTTATGAAGTGCATTGGTCTGTGTAGTCTTCTCGAGTTTCAGGAATATCTAAAGTTATCAGAAATAATACATTTTCTTTTTTCCATTTTAATAGTAATTTGTTTTGAACTGCCAACATTAATATTAACTATCTTTTTATTTTGGAAATGAAATTTTTATTTTATATTTCACACTTTTAGTGATAATACTGTATCTTTTTCTTAGGTGAAGAGTTAACAAAATCAAAGCTTTCTGCTCCAACTAATGAGTAAGTTCAAGTTTAAAATTCTATCAAAAGCAGTTTTGCAGAAATTTCTTTTTATTTTTCTAATACTCAGAAACTCATTGGAAATGACAGCTGAGTCTCATTTTAAGTTGTACCTCTATTGCATGATAAGACTAAGTGTATCCATGGATGTTTCCATTCGTTTACCTCTTCTAATACATTAGATTTATTGTGATCTGTCTCAGTTGATATTTATAATTACATGGCTACACAAAGTTTTTTAATAAGACAGATTTAGTTTCTGTCCAAGAGTGTTCCATGGTAAAGTGTTTAAGATTGTGAACCCCAAATTTACACAGATCTGAATACACTGCTTATGTGTATATATGCTGAAATGAATGAATTTGAAGATCTAGGTCTGAAAAATTACAGTTATTTAACTGACATTATGAAGTATGTCCACACACAAATTTGCACCAAGGTGTTGGCTAAGATAGTCTCCTTACATGTAAATCAGTTCTTTGATCTGCAGCTTTTAACTATTTCTTTTCTATGTAGATGCAAAGACTTATATAGACTAATTTGTCAAATGTTTTTATAATATTATTGAGGGACTCTTTACAAGGGTTAGGTAGTGATAGGACTAGGAGGAGTGGCTTTAAACTTACAGTAGTTTTAGACTAAATATATGGAAGAAATTCTTTGCTGTGAGAGTGGTGAGACACGGAAGCAGGTATCCCAGAGAAGTTCTGGGTGCCCTGTCTCTTGAAACGTTCAAGGCCAGTCTGGAAGGGGCTTTGAACAACCTGGTCTAGTGGATGCCAGCATGGTTGGAACAGGATTTTTAAAGATCCCTTCGAACCCAAACTATTCTGTGATGATTATAATTGTTACATTATCAAACTACTACTGAAGTTTATGAGTTTTATGAATGCATAAATCTTTCATTTCTATTCCAATTGTAACTCTTAATACAGAAAGGGGAACAGTGACTTCCTGGCATGGGATCCACTTTTCAGCACTTCTCTTGAATCTTCCTCTTCAGCTTCCTTGGCATCCTCATCCTCCTCAGGTAAAATATTGGATGGTAGAAAATGTGTTTGCCATATATTTCAGGATGTTCTGGTGTTGTTTTTTCAGTTATTGCAAGAGGAGGTACTTTGATGCATAAATGATAGAATTTTATAAAGCAGTAGACTGTCTTAGAAGTATTACATGACTGAGAATGCAGTATAGAAGGCTTTCAAGCTAGAAAGCAAGAGGGAAGAGGGAGTGCTAGATACTTAGGGAAAATTCTATCTTGCTCCTGCCTTCTTTTATTGCCCTCTCGTACTTACTGAAAAATTGCTCACCATCTACAATGTAATCCTTTTTTTTTCAGGTGCTAAGGCTGGGAGATTAAATGAAGGTTGTTTCAGCAACTGTGGGACAAGCTGAGCTTGCACAATGAATAGGGATGGATTTTCTTCTTTCCAGGAAAAGTCAGTTGGGTTATGTAGTACAAAGGCATTGCAGAGTTTTGCTGTGAGGAATTTGTTTCCTGTAGGAAAGCATGATTTTGTAGGAGATGTAAAGGCATAATCCAAGGGATGGATAAAAATGGCAAGACTGAGACATGAATTCAGCTGAGATGCTGAAAGCAAGGATGTTGCAAGGAAAAGGATGGTGTGTGGCAAATGGGAGGTGGAGGGAGAGAGCACATGTTGCATGGGAATTTTGGGTTGCAGCATATTAGTGTTGGTAGAACACTGGCAGGCTTTCCCGAAACCTTGTCTCTGCAAAAAATAGTTCCATAGTTCTTTTCAGTCTATCTACTGTGTATCCGTACTCCAACATCTTAATTTTCTCTTGATGTAGACACTTTTCTCCTCCCACACACCTGAGAAAAGAAGTGTGTTCACTGATTTTTTTTAAGAAGTACTTGTATTCCAAAAATAGTCCTCACTTCTTTGTTCATGATTATGGCTTTCTAGCAGTTTTCTTCTGTGCTTGATCATGCGGATTGAAGAACAGTAAGGAAGATTACATACATCAGTAGGATAATTCTGAAAAACTGGTGTTATTTTTTGGCTTTAGTAATGTTCTTTTAGCAATAATCAACATTGCTTTGTAACACTTCAGATGTTAAACTAATTTAGAACTTAGTCCTTTACTATGAATTCATGTTCCTTAAAGGTTACAGTTTTAACAAATCCGGCTTACAGAATTCATCATAATTTTCTCATCCTGACTTCCATAATCAGTCAGCAGTATTGACTAGTGAATCCACCATGGGTGTGGTAACACATTTAAGAATAAATTCTAGAGAGAGAGATATTACTGGAATATTCTGAAAAGAAATGGTGCTTTCTTAAAACATTCTTTGATAGCTGTGGTTTGGTGTTGGAGTCTGCAGAGAAAGGCAGAGGATACTTAACTTGTTGTGCTGGTGGTTGTAGCTGTAACTGGGTGTTTATTGCTGTGCCTGGATGGGAAGTGAAAGCAGGTTAGGAAATCGTCACACAGTTCCTCCTGGCAGCAGAATTGTGGAGAAAGTAGTCTCTGGCTGATGAATAATGGCAGAGATCCATAATGTCCTCTGTAGCTGTATCTGGCAGGGAGTCATCTACTGCAGTCCTCATACCCATGAGGCTTATACACAGAGCCTTGCAGTTCATTGAAATTGGTGCAGTAGAGGATCTTGTGCGCATAAATCGAGTTTAGATACATCTGTTTGTCTTGGCAAACTTTATCTGATAAATAATTATTTCAAGGACTGTTGTTCTGGGAGTTAACTAAGATATTTACATTTGTGAAATCATCTGTGGAGTTTAATAGAAAGTAAGTGTTCCGAAGTATAACAAATTTCTAATACATTTGGGGCAAAAAACAATTGGATCAATGTAGGCCATATTGTTGTTTAAGTTGAGTTCTAGTGCTTGCTAACTTGCAACTTAGTTCTAAAGGTTTTTTTAAAAACACTTAACTGATCTGATTGTGTTTTCCTTGAAATCAATGTTTTATTTTCAACTTGAAGGTTAGTAGTAAGCTGGTACTTAAAGTTTTGGAAAATCTCAATCCAAAATTTAAATTACATACATTAGTTGTGTGGAATACAGTATATGTCCCTTACGGTTTAAACATTTCTTTAATTATTGTTTTATAACTGTGTTAATCATTGAACACTAAAACTACCTTGGTATTTGAGCAGACAGTGGTTTATGCAGCACAGAAGTAATCTTTGGTCATCCATGAATAATCCTGCTTTATTAGAAGTTTAAGCTAACTTTGTTATCTTGAACAAATATAAGAGACTTTTTTAGCTAGCTCTTGATATTGTAAAATGCTTCTATTAGTTATCTTCCTTAATTTCATCCATGTGTATTTTTAAAATAGTTCTTAACACCTCCACATTGTTTTTAAGTAGGATTTATAGCAGTATTTTAAAGCCTTTGAATTATAGTTAAAATATCTGCTAGAAAGGGAAAGCTGTATTAAAATTCTTATGTTTAGGTGGACTTAGAGAATATTTTTTTTATGGCAAAAGGACCTCTGTAGAGAGGACAAATATGCTTTTAATCTGAACTTTTAAATGTGTTTCTCTCTTTTTTTGATTTTGGTTGTCACTGCTGTTGCTCCTAGCTCTGCCAATCTGCAAGATGTTGACAGTTGACTAACCTTGCATTTTCTGCTTCTATTGTCATCTAGAGCAACAAACAACAGCAAGTGCAGGGAATACTTGTGCAAAACTCCTTTCTTCAGCAGTCTGAAGACTATAGGATGAGAGAGGAAAAAAAAACTGAGGTGGATGATGCCTCATCCATATTGTTACTCACTAGGCACAGGTTGATACAGACAGAATAACTGTCAGACTGGATCTCATGACTCCATTGTCTTCATTCATTCACTTGAAAGCCAAATCTGTTGGACCTTCTTATTACAAACGTTAAGACTAAGAGGATCAAAGTCTTTGGAAGGAACAGGATAGGTTTGATTAAATAACTTTGAAGGAAATTAAAATCAGAAAGCAGTGGAGAGGAACAAAAATGGAGTAGGATGGAAGAAGGAAAAGACAAAGATGAGAGAAAATTAAATCACATCAGGTAGGAAGTCAGAGGAATAAGGAAAGTTGTGAGAAATAGAGCCTTGAGTGGAGAGATTCACAATAAATTATTTTTTTATGTACTAAAAAATGGGAAGTGACATGGTTGGCAGTATGAAGTACATATGATATGTGACGAGCTTTTTTCCTTCTTTTATTTGTAAGTAGGGGGGTTACCTTTGTAGAGCAGTTATTTTTCATGCTGACTAGTAATCCTTGTGCAGTGAATATTGAATACTTTTTTGAATATTGAAATTTTTATCTTTTCATTGTCGGTCCTAGTTTCAATTCTTCCCTTTTCCTTCAGCTACCCTAACAGAGCACAATAGGAGCTCCTCCTCATCTACCACTGATTTGCCTGGGTGTAGAATATCCCAGTCTTTGCTTGGACACCAGACAGATTCTGGGTCTACAAGCCCATCCTCACCAGACTTTACCATTAGCACTTTGTGCAAATCTGGTGTTACAGCAGCGCCATCAGGGACTACCAGTACTTTATCCTGTTTTTCACGGTCTCAGAGTCAGTGGATTTCCTTTGCTGATGAACTTCTTACAATTAGACACACAAGCACAGACAAGAAGGAGCCCCAAAGATTGCATTTTAAAACTGAAAATGCCTGCCTTGCCTCTTCTGCTTTGCTTGGGAATTCTTCCAACAACTGTGCTTCTGAGGATCAAAGTGACCCTTTCAATAACTCTATATGCCATGAACAATTATTCATTGAAGAAACTGGCACTTCTGCTGAAATATCTTCTGCATCATCTTCAGCACTTCTGGATTATAGCTTAGTGTCTTCTTGTGCTCATACAAATAAGGGTATGCCAAGCATGCATTCTGTACTGCTCTTTGCTAATAACTGACTCCAAAAAGCAAGCTTTGGACTCATTTTTCTTTTCGTTATTATTGCTCAACTGATGTTAAAATTAACTCATCTTCTTTCTTAGAAAGTACTAAACTGCTTGTTAATACCAGTTGGGACAGTGAAGTAAATATTCAGCTTGAAATAAGAAGAAAATTCAAATTATTCATTTAAAGGCATTGCTTTCTCTTAACTATGCAGTGTTGCTTTTCTAGAAATGGGAATGTACTTTTGTGGGATGTCATGTCAGACAGCAATGCGATCTCAAAGATTAAGTAATTGCATTTGCAAAAACAATTCTTTTTACATACAAGCTTCCAAGAGTGGTTGGTATAAGAACACTTGAGAGCCCATGATGCTATTTTTAGATGCACTTTTCAGGGTATCACATGGCACTATTTTAAAAGCACTTATGATTTATGGTTACTCTTAAAACATGGCACTTGTACAATAGGAACTTCTAGTGGAAACATCACTTCCAGATATTCTACTCAAGTAAATAAATATTTATGTTCAGTGTGATCTTTCTAATATTTTTTTTTTTAACTTTGCTTTCTTTCAGCGAGGCCCACCACTCCTCTTTCTGTGGGCACCATTGTACCCCCTCCAAGGCCTGCTTCAAGACCAAAGCTGTCTACCGGGAAACTTAGTGGGATTAATGAAATAGTACGTATTGATTATTATATTTTTTTTATTTGCCATTTTGACTTGATTTCAGATACACCATTCATTTATACTGTTACAGTGGGAGTTACTTTCTAGCCAATGTTCAAGGAATCACATAAGCAGATTTTCAACATTGCCAAATAGGCATGGTATAGTTTACAATAACGATCTTATTACAACAAATAATTATTAACACAAGTACAAAGGTCCAAACTATAATTTTTGCTTCAGCTGAGCGTTTTCAGTTGAGCAAATCAGTAATTTGATAATGAAAGATGGTGCATGCATAAGACTGAAATTTTCAAAATGTGAAATACTAGTGAAGTTATTAACAAACCTCCCTTGATTTAGGGATATCACCAAAACTTCGGGAAATGAGTGAGGGTTTTTTCAGTCATATGTTGACAGAAGTAGCCCCGTTGTGACTTCTCCCTGCACTTGGTGCTGTTTTGTGGAGAAGGCAGATGGTAGATCACAGCAGTTGCCTGTGAGGATAGTGAGAAGTTGCGCACTGCCTGCATGTGCCTGCAGTGTGTGTTCACCTGCCGATAAGGAATGTGGTAAAGAATGCGAATAACCAAACAGCCTATCAGACTAGGCCATGCTTAATTTCCTCTGTAAATATTAGTATTCTGCAGGTTTCACTTGACTTCCTGACTTGGAAAAATGTTCGTGTGGTAAAATCCTCCTATTGTCTTTCAAAGTAGCAAGATATTTTCACCATATTCTTGTTATAAACAAAATTCTCATCTTATGCTTTGACAAAACCGACAAAACATTTTCAAACTCTTTTGCTTTTCTGTAGGATCAGAACAGAGTTAATTTTGAAATTCTTTTCTCTTTCCAATACAGAATTGTAGTAATTGCTCTTAGCCTAAGGAATCTGTTCTTCATGTCATCATAATTAAATAGAAGAATTTATTTGGTACTGTTCTGCTATAAAGTATGATCCTGAACAAAGCTACATTCATTTTATACTGTTGCTTTAGAAATTGACTATTATCTGGATACAAGTAGAAGGTTGTCAGTTGCCTTCATTATATGTCAACTCCTTTTACAGTTCTCATAGTTTCTATCAAAGCCAACAATTGCAATAGAATGGGGGGGAAAAAGTAACATCCTGCCCTTAGGGGGAAGGAAACACCCAAGATTCGCAAATATTAGTGGTTGAAAGGAATTACTAAACTCTGAGGGTCCACAAAACTTACAAAGCTTTATTATTAAATTATGCACTTGGCACGGAAATTGATATGTTAGTTCCTGACCTACTATATATGCACATGACAGTGGGTTCTGGATAAAGAAATAGAATAAAAAAGGAAAAGACAAAGGAACAAATGAAATAAACAGGAAAAGAGAGAGAGAAGGGGAGAAAAAGAGATCACCAATCCTGGTTCCAGTGTTGGTTCAGCTGATGGTGTGTCCTGGACGTATCACCTAGGCTAGTTGGGGATACCTTTTTATAGACATGTTTTCTCCAACCTGGAGATAAGTTTCTCACTTTCTGTGCAAATTAGTTATCATGCACAGTTCATTCTTTCTGGAACTGGGTCAGAGGGCTTCGGAGGTCTTGGCTGGTCTTGATCACCCCCTACAGTCCATGCCCACTGCTCTGCCTCATTCCTGCACTTGAGCTGTACCTGTACTCGTGGTTATCTGCAGGAGCCAGAACAGGATGTTTGTCGTTGAAAAGTGCTGCTACCACTGTACAGCCCCTTCTCCAGCCACATCTTGTTCTTTCTCAGTTTGTTATTACCAACAATCCTTCGTTATTACCAGCAGACCTTGTCTGTTAGTACCAACAGTTCTTGGTTATTAACAACGATCTTTGGTTATTACCAGCAGGCCTTGTCTATTAGTAACCAGCAATCCTTGGTTAATACCAACAGTCCTTGATAATTATCAACAGTCTTTGTCTGCTATTACCAACAATCCGTGGTTGGTTCCACAGCCGTCCTGCTATTGGTGTTTAAGACATACACATTAGCCCCTTATCTTCTGGGATTCTACAGTTATCCTGCCAAAATGATGCTTCAGGGGTTTCAGTACCTTTCGGATAGGTTAATCCCATCATGGTCATTAGTTAAATACCTTAACAGTTAAGTGTATCCTAAAACCATCCAGAGATTTAGAGTGGAACAGACTTTTAAGTTTTCTAGGCCAACCTGCTCAAAAAAGGTATGACTTCAAAATTGTATCAGGTTGCTCAGGCACCTGCTGAGTTTTGAAAATCTCCGGAGTGGGAGATTTTACAATCTGTCAATCTGACAACCTGTCTCAGGATTTCACTGCAAAGTTGCAAGAAGGAATTTTTCCCAAAGTCTGTCTGGAATTTCTTCACTGTAGCTCTTGCATCTCTTAGAAGAGCCTGACTCTGACTTTGTGTACCCCTTTTTACCTAGTAAGAGACTGCTAATAAATTCTTTCTTAGGCTTCTGTTCTCTGGGCTGAAAAAACCGTGGTCCTACAGCCCGTTCCTCTCTCACTCCTATACTCCAGTCACAACTATTTTAGTTGGCCTCTGCTGCTTTCACTCGCAATTCTTTAGTAGCTCTGCTTTAGCTCTCTAAAACTATGTTTACCACACATACACAGGGCTGTAGTCTTTGTTTCTGATACTGTGTTATATTATTCTTATTGATAGACTGCTGCATAATCAAATATATTAGACTTGACTACTCTGTCAAAAAAAATTATAATCTATGAAATAATGGAATTTACTCCAGTGAAAAATGTGGGTTCTCTGTTTTACACTAAAAACTAGGGTAGATAAAACATTAAAGAAACTATATTGATAAACATTATTAAAGTGATTGGGGCATGAAATAAGAACTTTTCTATTTACAATGGTATTTTTGATCTTTTTAAAACCACTTTTTGTTATATTCTTGTAAACTTTTGTTCAGCCTAGGCCATTCAGCCCTCCATTGACCTCTAACTCAAGTCCACCTCCAGCAGCTCCTTTGGCACGTGCAGAGAGCATTTCCTCTATATCCTCTTCTGCTTCCCTCAGTGCAGCAAACACACCTACAGTTGGTAAGTATAATTAACCATTTTATTTTACTTTAGAAATAGGACAACTCAGCCACTAGGTTGCGCCTGTTACGAGAACCGTTTGTTGGAGTTAGTTGTTTCATATGTGAGTCCAGGTACGTCAAGCATCCTTTGCAATATCTGCTTCTAAATGACACTGAGACACAGGGAAGTAGATTAAATTAGATTAGACCATAGATCCAATTATGGCACTTTCTTTAGGGAAATATTATTCGCAATTAACATTCCACAAATTCTTATTTGGTATGCTAGTATATCCATCAAGTACATGTTATCATATATTTGTTCAGAAGATGTTATTGTATAGGTGCAGAAATATTTAGGGATATTGAAAAATTTAAATGAATACAAATGTTCACAAAACTGAGTTGTTTTATGTTCTTTTAATTTTGTTTGTTGTTCCATAATTGCAGTTTCCAAAAAATAAATCTAATCCATCTTTTCTTTCAAGTTAGTTAAGTATATAAGTGGATGTTCAGTAAAAGCAAAACAAACAGTTAAACAAGAAAGATTAAGATTAAAAGGAAATTAGTCTTCATGTGTTGCCACTAATTTCAGAAGATTTTCTCTTGTTTTTAAAGGAAGGTCCTTCAGTTTTGATATTTGATTATAACAAACGAAAAAGAGACATTGGGGGTTTTTGGTTTTTTCTTAGTTTGGGGAAGGCAGGGCTTAAGACATTTTAACTTGTTTATTTAGCAGTATTGAACTGTTTAATTCCTGAATACTGTTACACCTTTAGTCACAAGTTAAATCAAGTTTTCAAGTTACCATTCAGTTATCTGCAAATGTTATTGATGTCAAGGATTCCTCACTCAGGCTCAGCAGCTCAGAAGAGCATCTGTGCAGCACCTAGTGGGAGTTCTGCAGGGGAGTTGTTTCCACCCTGTGCAGAAGCAAAGCTGCTAAGTTCTGCCCAACCTTAGCTCTTACCATCAGTGTCCACCAGTTTCACAAATGCTGAGAAGCATCACAGCAACACAACTGGTATTTTGGTTGCCAGAGTCTATCCAGGCTCACATCCTCGGGTCTCAGCTCTGGTGTTGAGGAACTAAAAATTGGTGGCAAGAGCATCAGTATCCCCAGCTCTGGGGATATGTGTGTATGTTGTTGGAAACAGTGGCAGAGTGAAATTGTGAGAGGAGGCAGGAGGTAAGGAGGTGTGTGCTGACACTGAGGTTTGACGTGGTTATTATTCCAACCTAGGAAAAATAAATAAGGCCAGTTCCATCTGCACTGACTGTATTAATTAAATAGTCCTGGGAAAATGGGAAGGGCAGTGCACAAAGCTGAAATACTTTTGGGCATAAGGATATAGTCTGCAATACATTCTGTATTCTTTTGACTTTTGCACAATCCAGTGTTCCTCTTACGCAATTTGTTCTGAATAATGGAGACTTGACTCTAATTATATTTTTCCAAGTGAACTTTAAGGCATGCATAATTGAGTGTTTCTTTTATGCTTTAGCCTTATTTTAATTTGCAAACTTTTTTGAATATTAATTTTTAACATCTATTTTTGCTTGAAATATTTTGTTTTCTTGCAATCTTTTGTTTCATTTAAATGTAATAGACGATGATCTTTTGATTCGAAATCTTCCTACAATTGAAAAGCTTTGTGAGACACCACCAGGTATTGTATTCAAAGCACATTTATGTCTTAACTAATCATCCTAATATACTACATCTAATAAAATTGTATTTCTTTTGAAACAAGTTTCTCCGGATAGTACTGGTATCTGATACATACAAGTTGCTTGAAATCTCAACTACATAACAAGTTGTATGTTGCTGAAATCACCAAAACTTGATGTAACCACTTTTATATAATGTTATCTTCTGTCTGTCCACTTCCTTGCTCCATAAACAAGCTGAAACTTGGCCTTGCTTCTTCAGTTTGTCATTACTACTTTCTTTCAAGTAAAGTGAATATATTTTTACTTTGGCAATCCTTATTCTCCTAACACAAGTAGGTAAAAATGTTCTTATATTTACATATAATACAAATCTTAGAAGACAGACATAATAAAGGTAGTACGTTTTAAATGAATTTTATTTTCATGACAGCTGTTTAGCCAGTATTTAAATTGTCTGGATCTTTGTTCCTAAACTGAACTAAAACCATTTGATCAGCTTTATTCATCTGCCATTTTTTATGACCAATGATGCAGTCTTTCGTTCTGCAGTTGTCATCTGCACCTTGAGTGTGTCAATGCAACCATTTGCATGGTTATGTCACTAGCTCTTGTGTCAGCACAGCTCAGGAGCTGGTAGTGGTGGTCAGGCTGAGACAGGTGGCAGGGAATTTAAGTCAGCTTTGCCATCACTGCCAAAGATAACAGAACTGGAGCCTTGATCTGGGTTGCAGCCTGAGATGAAGTGAGGATACCTTCATGCAGTTCTGTTCCATCTTTTCCGTCTGAGACCTCATAGCAGATATAGAAAACCCTGAAGCTGAATGTTGCTGCATTGAATTGTACTTTCAGCAGCAAGGCAACAAAACTATGACTTTCAGCGTCAGGATAAGCAGTTGTGTTTGTTTCATATGATAGAATGAGAGAATCATGAAGGTTGGGAAAAGACCTCCAAGATCATCAAGTCCAGCCACTGACCTATCACCACCTTGTCAACTAAACCATAGCACTAAGCAGTCCAGTCATTTCTTGAACACCTCCAGGGATGGTGACTCCACCACCTCCCTGGGCAGCCCATTCTAAGTGAAGCAATTCTTGCTGTTGTCCAGCCGGAATCTCCTCTGGCACAGCATGAGGCAATTTCCTCTTTTCCTGTTGCTGATTGCCTAGGAGAAGAGACTACCTTGCTATACCCTCCTTTCAGGCAGTTCTAGAGAATGATAAGGCCCCCCCGAGCCTCCTTTTCTCCAGGCAAAATGTCCTGAGCTCCTTCAGCTGTTTCTTATATGACTTACTCTCCAGACCCTTCCCTTGCTCCATTGCCCTTCTCTGGACGTGCTCCAGCACCAAAATGCCTTCCCTGAATTGAGGAGCCCAAAACTGAACACAGGATTTGAGGTGTGGCCTCACCAGTGCCCAGTACAGGGGGACAATCCCTGCCCTGGTCCTGCTGGCCACACTATTGCTGATGCAGGCCAGGATGCCCTTGGCCTTCTCGGCCACCTGGGCACACCCTGGCTCATGTTCAGCTGCTGTCACCAGTGCCCCCAGGTCCTTTTCCTGTGGGCAGCTTTCCAGCCACTCTGTCCCAGCCTGTGGCACTGCCTGGGGTTGCCGTGACCCAGAGGCAGGATCTGGCACTGGGCCTAGTTGAATTTATTATAGTAATTTGTTTATTTTTCAGTTTATTGGTTTTTAGGATAATGCATAGATTTTTGAGTCAGAGGGTGATGAACAGTGGGAGCAGAGCAAACAAGAGAGGAGGTCTACTTGTAGTTCCCCAAATAGGTCCCAGAGAAATATATATATATGTATTTGCTTTGGCATTCCCTAAAATAAAGCAAAAAGAGTGTTATTATTTCTAATAAATTTCACTCTTCGGTCAAGCAGGCAATATTTGCCTTTTACCAATAGGAATATAATGAATATATTTGCATTACTCTGCATAATCTTTCAAATAGTGCTGTGAAATGCACATAAGGCCATTAAGTAAAAGATGTTAAAGTAATTGATACACCTGTATACAAGGTAATCCTATCTGCTCTACAGTCGTTTTTTGTTCCTTAGTAAACTGGGAGAAGAAGACATTAAAACAGCTCAGCAACTGTAGTGCCACATTCATTGAGTGTACACTTTGGCTTTAGTGAAAAATAATTCTGGAGTTCAGTATTTCACCAAACAGAATTTCTAGTACTTGATAATTCATAATTTTATTGCACATTTGCCTCTTGAAATATGATTTCTGGATTCCTGAGACTATTAAGAATCACAGCTTTTGTTGATAGGTTTCAGGGAGAGAAAAAACTTTGGAATCATGATCCATGTATTATCTGAAAGAATAAAGAAGAGCAACCTACTGTTCATACTGAAAAAAAAAATGAATAAATCAGTGTGTTTTAGCCAGAATCATAATAACTAATTCACTTAAGAATGTTTGGTTTTCAACACTTTTGACTAGAACTTTTGGATCTAAGGAGACCTAAGTGTTGCACAAATGTTTTCATGGTACTGAGAAACATTCTGAACATTTTACTACTTTATGCGAGCAATTGTAATGGAGAGAGAGGTATGAGGTAGCAGAATTAGACCAACTCCTGTCTTTTGCTCTCTTTCTGTCACTACTTCAGTCACTTATCTCTTAATTTAAGGTCTAATATGAGATATTAGGTGCTCTGTGAAGAGCAAGGCCTCAGCTTCCTTTTTGCTTCTGAAAGAGCTCAGAAAGGACAGCCACTTAGAGTAAAGAGGTTTAATTTGCCATGAGAAATATTATACAGAAGCATTTCGTCTCTGCTTTATGGTATGAATGAGAATTTTTTCAATTTGCTAATGAAAAGATAAAGACTGTGCCTCCTTTGTGATAGATAATACTATGTGATACAGACCGTTTCTGCATGGTACAAAAAACATAGTAAGATGCTATCTACTACACTGCTGCACTAAGAAAAAGAGAAGAAACTTCCAATATTGTCTTTTCTATTCCATACGCGTGTAGAAAAATTGTGCAAAATGAAATCCCACGACAACCTGTTTCATCAACGGTATATGCGCATTTCAGAAAGCCTGGGGTGCATGGGGTCTTGGTTGATTTTTATAGCTGTAGACTGGAATTGTGTTGTGTTGGCACTAGCAACAAGTGAAGACTTCTCCATCAATTTCTGCTTGGGAATTGCAATGTTTGTTGGCTGAAAAAGTTAAAAGAATGTTCAACAGTTCACTTATGAGGGGAAATATTGATGAATTTGCATTTAATTTCATTTTTACTGTAAGTGAATCTTTTGTATTTCTGTGACCATTTTATCATACAGTTTTCCATACAAAAAGCATACAGTAGGGATTTTTTTTTAAAGCAATCTAGTCAATTTGCTTTGGGTCTGTTGACTTCATCCCCACCAGTAGCCATTTTAATGCAGTGTTCCTCTGTCTCATGTATTTCCTTGTGTCTGTTTACATAATGTCATACCAAAAGGCCTGTGTTCTTAGGCTGCTGAGCGGCGTTTTGGTGGTACAATTGTACTGTACTATGTTTATGTATTTCTACACATTTTTCAAGTAATACCTCACATGGTACTGTGACCTTGGCGTAAACTCTTGTGAAAATTACAGATGTAGTCAACCATTCTGAAATCTACTAAGCTTTTTGAAAATTAAATCTATACACTCTATGTATTCTAGGTGTTTCACGTGGTCCCAGCCCCGTCAGCCTTGGAAACCAGGACACCTTGCCTGTTGCAGTAGCTCTTACTGAATCTGTTAACGCCTACTTTAAAGGAGCAGATCCCACAAAGTTAGTTAAATAGTGAATTGTGTTGAATGTATTGTGTTATAATAAGAAAAGACACTGGGTCTAGTTTTCATACTGGGGGAGGGGAATGAGTATGCATTAGAAGGGGAATTCAAAGGGTTTTTTTTCCCTGGATATAAATGACAGCAGTGGTTTATTGCTTTGTAATGGCCTGCATCCTGCCAGGAGTTTGTACATACCTGCTTTACAAAAATGTGTTCAGTGAGTGCACTGAGAATGACAAGGATTTTTATCATTGTCAGGTAGATGTTACATGTAATTTTATGCAGCTGAAAGCACTTCATTCTCTGTCACATCCATTGCTATGCTACTTAGGCCTTGCCTAGGCATAGCTGTGCCATGTTTTCAAAGCCTGAAAAATATCCAAGACTACTGTATGCTTAAGCAGTTAAAGTTTTTTCTTTCTTATTTCATCTTACTTCCAAGTTGAAAGTGACGGTACATAGTCACATTACCCTCATTTGAGATCGATTTTCTGTTTTTAATTCAGTTCATCAGATTGTGAAAATACAGTGGTTGCTTTAAAATTAGTATTAGAACTAGGCAGTTAATGAGTTGCAATGAAGCTGATTTTTTTATTCTCTTCTAGATGTATTGTGAAGATTACTGGTGATATGACAATATCATTCCCAAGTGGGATTATTAAAGTCTTCACTAGCAACCCATCTCCTGCTGTGCTCTGCTTCAGGGTGAAAAACACAAGCAAACTGGAGCAGATTCTTCCAAATGCACAACTTGTATACAGGTTTTGTTTTTGTTTTTTTTTTATCATAATTATAAACTACATAATTTATACAGTATGAGTTAATGTGTATGTAAATCAGAATTCTTTGCAGTTTGGTTGATTTAATTACACATAATTTAATTTTCTGATTTAATCTTGTTCAGCTTAGTTTTCTCCACTGCCACTATTAAAAATCTCAGTGATTACTGGACTTAAAACTTGTGCTGAGTATAACAGGAGCCATAAAAAGTAATTTGTAAATGTGTCTGTGTTTTTATATGCATTTTATAAATAATTTCTTTATACTCTAGTAATAATGGTGAAACTGAATAATGAAACAGTACGCTTAAATGGGAAACAAGTAGTAGGAGCTTCATGTACTCTCATTTGCCATCTACTAGTGTATTTTAAAGTTGAATCATTACACTAATCAGATTCTTTACATAACTATCTCTCAGATGTGTTGCAGCATGCTTGGAAGAATTGTAAGAAAAAAAGTTTGCTGTAGGATAATTGTTGAAATTGCACTTGGAGATATTGTTTTTTAAAAAAATAGAAAAGCTGGATTTTTTCAGCTGAGCAGTTTCTATTTCATTTATTGGAGAAATTATTTGAACACTAAGTTAAATGTTTTTAAATGCTGTATTTTTTTAATTGCTGAAATAATGAATCAAACTATATGCATGTATTCTATTGTATTTAATTTCATTTTGTTAGTTCATACTTAACATAATGGATGATTCATACAAAATTCAGTTTAATCACTGTTTGACATGGCAGTTTATAACTGAAATGTTAGCAGAGTTCTATCTGACAAAGTGAATTATACTGAACAAGCGTATTTTGCAAAAAAAGGTTAAAATGTCTAATATTCTTGTATGAGTGGTGTAATATTTCACCCCTAATTAGTGATCTTTCTTTGTAGTGATCAGTCACAAAGTGACTCCAGTACTAAGGATTTTTGGATGAACATGCAAGCAATAACTGTCTACCTCAAGAAATTATCAGAGCACAATCCATCTGCATCCTATTATAATGTGGATGTTTTAAAGTATCAGGTAAACACTTTTATCCTTTTGTAATTTTTAAGGAATTCCAGCAGATCTGCTATCTACCCAGAAATTAAAAGAATTATTCTTTGTCTGCCAGCATGGAGATGAACTGTCATCCCTCATCTAGACCAGTTCTGGGTATGTTTCTACTTATGCTGCATAGATTCTGCCCAGGCTTAGCACATTCCTGCTATGTTTCAAGTCATTCCCTAAGATACAGGGTTTGTTTCAGCTTGCTAATGCATCAGCCCAATCCTGCAAGCAAACTTCAAACATTGCTTTTTTGATATTTGTCAGCAAAGTCAGATTCTCCTTTAAGAGATTTGGTGGGGACTTCTTGTAGTTTGCACTTGTACTGTCTTTGATTTTGCAATTACCTGAGTTTTGGATGCTGTCGCTGATGAATTTTAATGCATGGTTATGGCTTGCAATTGAAAGAGAGTAGGTTTAGATTAGATATTAAGAAAAAATTCTTTACTCAGAGGGTGGTGAGTCACTGGCACAGGTTGCCCAGAGAATTTGTGGATGCCCCATCTATCCCTAGTGGTGTTCAAGGCCAGGCTGGGTAGGACTATGAGCAATCTGGTCTAGTGAAAGTTGTCTGTGCCCATGATGAGGGTGGGTTGGAACTACATGGTCTTTAAGGTCCCTCCCAACCCAAACCATTCAGTGATTCTATCTGAGAAAGTATGATGTTCTGATTTCGCACAATGTAATAGAACAGGAGTAGTCAGAATGGATCTACTGAGGGTAAGTCATGCTTGACCAAGCTGACAAACTTGTATGACATGACTGCCCTGTAGATGAGGGCAGAGCAGTAGATAATGTCTGCTCAGACTTCAGGAGGCCTTTCAACATCATCTGCCACAGAATCCATATGGAGAAGCTGGTGAAGAACAGGCTGGATGAGCAGACACCGAGCTGAACTGACCCCCAGGGGACATATTGAATTTACAGTTTAATAGCTTCATTAATGATATGAATGATGGGACAGAGTGTGCCCTTGGCAAGTTTGCTGATGATACCAAATGAGGATGGCCCTCTGGATAAACCAGACGGTCATTTTGCCCTCCAAAGGGAGCTCAGCAGGCTACAGAAATGGGATGAGAGGAACCTCATGATGTTCAACAAGAAGTGCACTTGGGGAGTCACCAGCTGGAAATGATCTTGGCAGAAAAGGACCTGAAGGTCCTGTGGGTTACCATGTTGAACGTGAGCCAAACAACTTGCTGCTCATGCTGCAAAGGCAACAGATGGTCACCTGGATGGTCTCCTGAGCTGCATTAGGCAAAGTATTGCTAGTCAGTGAAGGGAGGGGATTCTTCCCCTCAACACTGGTGTCACCACACCTGGGGTGCTGTGTTCAGTTCTGGGTTGTTCATTGCAAGTGAGACTGGATAGAGATCAGCAAAGGGCCACAAAGATGATGGTGGGGCTGGAGTATCTGTCCCATGAAGAAAGGCTGAGAGAGTTGGGACTCCTAAGCCTGGAGAAGAGAAAGTTCAGGGAAATCTCATCAATATGTATAAACACCTGAGAAGGAGCACAGAGAGGACAGAGCCAAGCTCTTTCCACTGGTGCCCAGTGACAGAATCTGAGGCAATGAACACATGCTGAATCACAGGAGATTCCCTCTGAATAGCCAGAACCACTTTTTTCCTGTGACAGTGGCTGAGCACTAGGCATAGGTTGCCTAGAGGGGTAGTGGAGTCTCCATTCTTGGAAATGTTCAGAAGTTGTCTGGAGCTTAGGCAGCCTGCTAGAGGTGGCCCTGCGTGAGCTGGAGGGTTGGACCAGACAGCCATCAGTGAGATGATGTTCTGGCTGTTAATAAAAAGTCTTCATGAATATTCAAGACAGACTCACCTCAAAGGGAGAACAGGGATTTTCAAGGCCTGCATTGAAATGTCTGAATATCTGAGACAACTGTCTACACACAAAAAAACCCGGAAAACTACCTGTTAGTCCAGCTGTTCATACCTGTAGTTTTCACATCTGCTTAGTATGGTTTAAAATCTTGGCATACTGAACCTGCAAAAGCATGTGAGGCACACAGAATTCTTGAGAAAGATGGAAGGAAGAAAACATTTGGTTTGTTGAAATGAGTACTGTGTATTCTTCTTGTAAAAATGAGGCATTGGCACATGGAAGCCCAGACAGATAAAAAAGGTTTTGGGGTGACAAAGAAAGGCAAGAGTGTGCACCAGGACACAGGAGGTCCTCAAGGAGATTGAGAAGGCGGTTGAGATGCATCAGTACAGTAGAATGATCTCAGCTACAGAAGCAGCATTCAATCTTCCTGCAGCAGAAAAAATAATGCTTTGAAGAGGTAAGAACTGTTCTGCTGGCTGCCTGTCCCATAACGACAGGTGTTGTTCTCTGCTGCTGGATGGTTGGGCAGCTGAATTGGCATGGCACACAGCTGCTAAGGATGAAGTCATTTTGCTGCAAGCATGCATCTTGCTTAAGACAGAACACAACAAAAACAAAGCTTACAAAAAGTTATAAAAGAGCAGGAAGGAGCCTTATAGGCCAGAGGGAGTTTAAACCTTTTCTGTAAGTATTTTAATTTAAAATTAAAATAACAGGAATTCCTTTAGGCAGCAGTCCTCAAAATTCTGTGATTAGGGACTCAGGGGTCATTTGTTCTCTTGATATTTTGTCAGCACTGAGACTTATATTAATCACCATCATACCCTAATTCTGCCCAAAAGGTGGATATTTTAATTAAGTCGTTTTCAATGGTTTATTCTTTTACAGGTATCTTCAAATGGCATACAGTCCACTCCCTTGAATCTTGCAACTTACTGGAAATGTGATGCTAGCACTACTGATGTGAGAGTGGATTATAAATATAATCCAGAGTCTATGAATGTGCCTAGTATGCTGTCTAATGTGCAGGTTGTGGTACCAGTAGATGGAGGAGTAACAAACATGCAATCACTTCCACCTGCAAAATGGTAATATTAATACTGTTCAGTATTTTTTCAGATTCATTTCAGTGTATTCTTTAGTGTCATAGCCTGAAAAATTTCACAGGAAATAATAGCAAAATATGTAGTATCAGATGTGTAGACATTTTATGGTCTAAAACAGGTCATCTGCAGATAATTCACATAAACTGAGACAGTGAGTACCCATCCCAACTCTGTAATAATACAAGCCTTTATGAATTTTCCAATGTTTGCTTTCTTTTGTCCAATGGAATAGACAATTTTTATACAGTAATTTGAAATGGTTAAAAAACATTTTCTCCTTGTGTGTAAAAATGTATTCATATAAGGGGATTATACAGAAAAAGTGGCAGAAATCCAGTTTTTAAAAAGATTTCCTGATTGTTCTAACTTAAAAATTAGCTTCTAATGTAAATCATTTTAAAACAAACCACTGTAACTGAGTGACTGAGGAGCTCTCCATAAGCCAGGTAGCACTGTCTCTCAATTCGAGTGTCATGCAGATTATTAGACTAGCAACTACCTCCCACCACCTTCTGAGCCTGCATTTACAGTAGCACTTCAAAGTGTGACACAGATACCAGGAAATTATGTTACTACAAATTTGTGGAAACATGCAGAGGGTAGTGGAACTAGACAGAGTAGCACAGCCCTGGAGCAAAAGGTGAGCAGAATTCAATCACTGTGCAGCATGTACACACTTGCCCAGCTGTAACATAAATCCTGAACTGTTTATTCCCAACATGAAGAGGGCAAAGAATACCAAGTCAAAGGAATTTAGGCTTTGTTAACTTTGTCTCTTATAGATCAGTTTACCTTACAAAGCAAGGTTTAAAAGAAAAATAAACATGATGCATTTATTGGGTAGATTCTGATGTTTTTGGAGGCAATACAGTTACAGGTGTTTATTGGACAATGTAGTAATAGAGTATAATTTTAAGTGGAAAAAAAATCCTTACAGGACTGAATTCTTCTTGACTTGGTATGTCAAGGAAACAGTACTTTTAACCAAATCTTAAGCTTATTCTGAACAAGAATATGTTCAGTATCCTATCTGAACAACACAACTACACTGTGGTGAAGCCAGTCTCCCTACCCAGGCTTCTTCCACAAACCCTCTGTAATGAAGCCTGAGTGAAAGCAGGAACACCCACCCACAACACCTAGTGTTAGCTGGGAAGGCTTAGGGACAGTTGCATTACTGAATTCACCTAGGCAACTTCCAAAACCCAGAATTTTGAGTGGGGCAAGCTGACCAAAAAAAAAAAATTTCAGTTATGTCCCAGGCAGGTATAATATTTGTGATGTACTACCTGTTCGGTCTAGTGGATTGGGTGGGGAGGTTTTGGTCTTTTTTTAGGAAGAAAAGTGCTTTATAGTTTGACTTCCTGTGAGTAAATGCTACCATATGTGCTACTTACATGAGCATTTCAGTCTTGCTACATCAATGCCAAGAGCAATTTCAAACCTGTCAGCACTTCATGCTGCTCACAGCTTTAAATTGTTGACTTTCCTTTGATGTAAGTGCTAGAAAGTCGTCCAGGAGTTAAAATACCCTGTCAGCTTAGACACTTTTGGTACCCATTTCTGCCCCTTTACAGTGTCTGAAGTTAGCTTGAACAGTGTGCCACTTATGCCAATTAGTTTTACTAGAATGGAAATGGATAAAGTTCATACTCTCAGGACTCTCACTCAGGGGAGAACAATCAACATTGCTCCCCATTCTTCCATCATCATGAAGCATCAAGGCATAGCTTCCAGACTACTTCCAGAGTAACTTACCCTTTAAGACTGCAGAGGGTTTTGAATTTTGGAGCCATGGGTGAGGACAGTGTTAAATGTGTAAAAAATTATTGTATAAAATGTGTAAGGAAGTGTCTTCTTCTGAGCTCACTGCTCTGGAGAGATGCAGACACACCCTTCTCTTTTCCTCTTTTCCTCCTGTGATTTTCCACAGACTTACCTTAAAATGTGCAAATATCTTTATAGTCTTCCATTTAGAGATGTCTGTAATATACCAGTGTAAATCAAGGGAAATAAAGTTCTAAAACCAGTGCTTATAACTAACTTACCATTCCCTTACAGGAATGCAGACCAGATGAAAGCATATTGGAAAATATCTAGCATTTCAGAGAAGTCTGAGAATGGAGGCAAGTTGAACTCTTTTGTTTTGCTTTCTTGTACAGAAAATTTTTAACAGTAAACTGATGTTCATTTTAGTCTCTATGCCCTCTAATTCCTTTTTACACATTTTCTCATGCTGTATCCTGTTTCCTAGTTCACCTTCTTCTCAATTAATTGCTTCCTGAGAGATTCCATTACAAGTGAGATGTCAAAATATAAATTTAATTATTAGCTATACAAGGGAAAATAATGAAGTACCCTGAAAGCAGTTAGTAGTTCTAAAATAGAGTTTAGATGGGATAAGAAATTATTGCATTCATGCTATTTGGAAGTGGGCAGTTACCCAAATGAAAACAGGTTTAATATTTGTGTCTTTCCACACATGGACAATTTAAATACATTAGAAGGAGGTAAGTGGAAGAACTGAGGGTAAAAAACAAACGAATAAATCCAAATGTCCTGTGCATAGATAGATTATTCTTGACCAAAATTCTGAGTCTTGGTTTTGACCATAATGACTCCAGGAAAAAAATAATCTATGCACATCTTCTCAGAGTGGTAATTTATACAATATTGCATCGGGTACCAATAGTCGTCCTCTGCCCGGTGCCTTTCTCTGAGCTGTAGTTGGTGTCACGACCCTTGCAGTCGCTGCAGGTGCAATATTTTTCTGAAGTAGTACAGGAGCCAAAGGGAAGCATCTCATCCTCAAAGCCTCTGTGGAGAAATGAACTGCTAATGTAAAGGAAAGGCCATTAGTCCTGTTAAGAATTTAGTGAAGGGGATTGTGAAATCACAGATTTGCCTGTAAATATGACTGGTTTCATATAGAAACCACAAGCATGTAAAGAGAAGGCAACTTCTATGCCTGCAAAGGCTGCAGAGTTGTGGTTATCATTAAAACAAAATCAGAGAGAATTTTATTGGACAGAGGTGATTACTCTAGTGTGGTGTACTTTGTCCTTCACTAACCTCACAGTTCTTTGCTATCTGTCTTCCATTACATTGGAATAGCCCCCCGCCTTTTTTTTTTTTTTTTTTTTTTTTTTTTTTTTTTTTTTTTTTTTTTTTTTTTTTTTTTTCCAAACTGTGGCTTCTTTTAAAAGGAAAAATAATACTGAAATACAAATGCATCCAGATGAAGAGGAACTGTACACCTGCAGAGCAGCACAGAATTGGCTTCTAGTGATCCAGTTTGCACCTTGTGTGTTGACAGCAGACTTGCACATATCCAACTGCTTCTGCTGTATTCCTTCTCTTCCCAACATCTTTTCCTCCCCTTTTTTTTGACTATAAACACGCATAGTACTCTAAGTTCAGGAGGAAGTAATACTGTGCTGATCTTGCAGTTACAGAAGCAAAGGGGGAAGTTGCACAAACACTGTCAATGTCAGGACAAGTGTCTTTAAGCCTTTTTTCTGGTAGACAGCATGATAAAATTTCGGGGGTTTTTTTATGGTCCAACACATTATGTGATCTGTCAGTTGGAGAGAGATAAAACACAGAACAAACTTTCAAAGCACTTGAATATATGTGTTTCCATACTTAGAGCAGAAAGAATTTCCAGTTTACAGAAATAAGGCAGACCTACTGAAGAAATTAAATTGATCTTAAGCTAAATTTATCAAGAACAAGCTACTGTGTGAAACAATTTCTTTTAGTTCCTGCTTTTACCTCAGTATCATTTCAGTTACTAACTTTCCTTGTCATTTAGCAGTTCTTATTGATAGGAATAGCAAGTTGTTTTAAAGTAAAATTATTCCATTAATAACTATTTAAATCTCATTTTCCCAGCACACTTCACAAGAACAAGAAAAGACCTGTTTTAAAACTAGAAAGCAGTTGCAATATGGCGATTTTAAAAATGCCTTTCATTGCCTGCAGAAATGTACTTAAAGTAATTTTGAACTATTATTGCTTTATAATAGTATCAAAGTGATGCCACTTCACCACTGTCTCTGAAAAAATCAACTGAAATTTGTGAGAAGTATTTAATCAGACCTTGTCTTTAATAGAAACATAGTAATTTTTTTCCTCTGGGTACATTACTGTAGAACTGCATTTCTTCCAATGTTTTTGTTCATGTACTTTCATCCAGACAGATCATGACAACTCATAAATGTTCTGATGTAACTTCAAATCTGCTAGTGAAAAGCAGATAGTATCTACTCGTCTATCCATCAGATACCATCCACTGTGAGATAGATGGTATCAAGTACTTACAGACCAGCAAGCATAAATGATTATAGGGACCAATCAGATAAGTAGTAAGTGATTACCAGGCTGTCTGATACCCACATTTTGGATAATCTTGCAGGAATTTATATTGTTTCTCTTTAAATCATTCACTAGTCACTGTCTTAAACAGACTATTGGAAAAAACAGACTTGTACTCTTACCTCTTTTGAAAGTGTATGTAGGACTGCCACTGGGAATGGATCTTGAAGGTCACCATGTTAGTTTCACTTCTTACTACTAAAAATTTGGGGAGATCTTTTTGTTCTTGCAAAACAATCAGCTTCTCAGTTTTGTTGTTTTTATAGGTTCTGGATCCCTCAGGGCAAAATTTGAGCTTTCAGGAGGACCCAGTAAACCAGCAACACTTGCAGTGCAATTCATCAGTGAAGGAAGTACCCTTTCAGGAGTAGATGTGGAACTCGTAGGCACTGGCTATCGGCTTTCCCTTCTTAAGAAGAGATTTGCCACTGGTACGACATTGACACGCTTATATACTCAAATTAATATTATATATTCTCTAGTGTTAAATTCTAAAATATGAAACTGTTAAATGAGTAATGGATAAATAGTTACTCTTTATTGAAACATTTCTGACAAGTTGGTTTGTTTTTCCATAGTTATTCAAACTGCTCCAAGGAAAATATTGATAAAATCTGGTTTATCTACTGACTGCAAAAAAACTTACCTTTGTTTTTCAGGACGATATATGGCAGACTGTTGATGTACCTGTGAAAGTCATCAGATCAGGAGTGCAAGAAACACACTCTGCCCTCTCTACTTTTCAAACACTATTTTAACATGCATTAATTTTTCCAGAATATTGACCTACTTTGAGGCTAAACTACAGAAAGTAAATGCACTTTTAAGAGTCATTTTGAAAACTTTTTATTACTTTACAATAGCACTGAAGTTAACTTCAACACTGTCTGTAAATGATCAACTGCAATACTTGGGAAAAATTGTTGAAAAATTAGTAACTTTCTATAGATGAAGTCAAAATAGTAATCCACAGTTGTAATGAAAGTATGAAATTTTATGTTGTACTGTAAACATTAAACCTAAAATGTAGGACAGCTAGTAAGAAATATTTGAGCTTTTCATAAGTAATACTCATTTTTCAGATTCTTTAATTGCCAGCTTTTAATTGACAGTTTATAAAGATAGCAGAGGCTACGTCTTGTGTAATTCTTCTATCCATTCATACCACAAGACCAGCTGAGTTAGAGATGTATAAAAACAACTTGATGCCCACGTATCATATATTATTAAAATGTATTGTTTTATATAGGGCTTTTTTTTTTAACTAAGTGCAATGTGTTACAAATTGCAAAACACAGCAGAGATTTACTTCTGCAGTTAGTAAAATCTTTTGGGCCTTGTGATTGTTTGATTAATGTGGTAGATTTAATTTATTTTTATATTAATTACATAACATTTGTGCCTTTCAAAAAAGCCTGTGCCTATCCGATTTGATACTTATGTGCCTCACTTCCGTTTTCAAAGTTTGGCTCTTCATCAAGAAAGCACAGTGTTTGTAATATACACACAATTTTATAAAAATTCTTTTCGCTGCAATTTATTTAGGAGGCAGGTTTGCAAAACCTGTAGTTTGTTTTAAAAGAAATTTCAAACACTGAATTACTTCCTCATGGAATAATTGCAATAAAATGTGGCTTTAGTAAAAGGGAGATGCATCATGCAGGACTCAGAAACTTTTTCATTAAGTAATTTTAATGTCACCAAAGAGGAGAATCTGAAAAATCAGTGAAGATAGGAAAAACAAACTTCTAAATGCAAACAGCATTACTCTTTGCTTTGGCTATAAGTCTACAGACTTCGAGTGGTTTTGGGGATGCGTGACATGAATGTACACATCGTACTTCAGGAGGCATTTTAAAAGGATATTTTATGGCCGCAGGGTGACAAATCCTGCCATGTGTTCATTTTTTTTTATAACTATGAATTTTAATATTTGTATTGTCATCTAATCTGCTTGCTACAGCCTAAGCACAGGGATGTGACACATCAATAACAATTTTTTAAAGCAAGTCACTAATTTAGAAAATCTTCTATGTATTTGTATCACCAAGTTGTTTTTTTTAATGTTGAAATCATAAGCATTGGGGCAAAATAATTCAATAACCTGCATATGGCAATTTCAAATAAACATTTAACATACCAGTATCTATTTCAAATTCCTATTAAAACAGTAAAACATGCTTGAATTAATTCATGCAAAGCCAGTAATGAATTGGACTGCTGAAGCTTTACAAGAAATTATGCCTTTGTAGAGGCTGCATAAATTGTCATGTACAATAGACACTTTTGCAGGTGAGAGTTTCATTGTTAGTACTAAGAACATAGTGTACTGTAGATTTGATTGGAGAGAGTACTTGGCTTCTAATTTGCTAATCTTATTGATGATAAATTTATAACTCATGAAATGGTAGTCTTTCTATTGGAATTTTAATTGTAACCTGCTTTACAATCAAACTGATTAACACAACAATATTTTATTAATGAAAGCCCAAACCTATTATTGCTATTTTTAATCAAGTATTACATTAATTTCTAATTTAAATGAAGTAGTTAATGTTTCAGCACTTTTAGACTAGCCTTCATTCAGGTGTTTTTAATACATTTGCATTGGGTGCAGGTTACAATTTTGAAGCCATACAAGTTTATATAGACGTTTTGTAAAGAAACTCAAAAACAATGTAAAAAGTACGTGTAGCTATCTGATATTAAAAAAAAGTATCTAGCAAGCTGGTTCTTGCTTGTGTATACAGCAATATCCCTTGTAGCTGCCTCCTAAGAAAATTAATTTGTAAACACAACTCTAAAGGATCTGAATTTTTATGAATTGTTACTACGTTACACTGTAAATTAGAGCATACAAGTTTATCTTTCAAAAATTGTAAATACTCTGAATTTTCATAAAATGTAAATTTTAAAAATTTGCACCCATAATAAACATGTAATATATAATTTAAATACTGACTTATATTGCCTGTACTTTTGCAGTTAAGTTCCACAGATCTTCTAAACAATAAGGTAATAGAGCAAAACCATGCCTGTATTGAACATTTTAAAAGATTGATTTTTAAGTGATAAAGAGTAGAGATCATTATGAACTCTTTTGTATATTTAAAAACATCACAGAGAAGGTGGATGGAAATATGACTTCTCCAAAACATTTCATCTTTACTAAACTGGAATGTCTGAGATGTCTGTAGTGCCCTATGCCTTTACTAAATTGATACGCATCACTAATAAATGAGATTAGGCAAAGCTGTGGATATGTTTATGAGAAAAATCTTGACTCGTGGATGAGCAGCTGTCTGTAAATAGTGCTATCAAATGCTGTACGTTCTGCCTTCCTTAATAAGCCTGTATCTTGTTGTGTGTGTTCCGGAGAAGAGTTAGTGACAAGCATAAACTAATTCTTTCTGATTTCTAATGTTCCACCAGTCAAAAAGAGTAGACAATTTAGTACTTCTTCAGCAGTCTGTATGGTATAGTCCTAAGCTTTGAGCACAGAACAGAAGTTGAAACTGAACAAATGTTTTTGAATCTGTTTGTTTCCTGCTAATCCCAAGGCCTGTAGAAGCTTAGTAAGTAAAGACTTACTAAATTCACTTTCTCAGCTGGTTGGATATCACTGCAATAGAGGTACCATTCTTGTCATGTAGGAAAGCAATAGTCTAAGAGCTTGATTCTTACCTTCTGCTGGCAGGCAGGAATGAAGAACACAAGTCCTTAGTGTCAGACTGAATGGTCCATCTAACACAGTAGTCTGTCTTCAACACTGGCCAAAGAACAGGCTGGAGCCTTGGAGAGCTAACGTGTCATTTGCTTTCTGCTCCCCCAGCACCTCATTTATTGGTTAGGGATGTAAAAAGGTGCTGCTCAGTTCTTCTAGTATTCATTGAACTTAAAGTGTAACAGATCTGACAAAGGCTGCTCTGGCACGTCTGTTAACACTTGACTTGTACCCACGTACTGCTCACAGCTGCTGCAAACTGGATCACTACTGTCAAAGCAGGTTTGTGATTATCTAAGTACATGATCAGGTAGTTTGATTATCTAAGTACACAATCAGGTAGTTTTTCAGGGAAACCTATCTCTACCACTGCCAAATAACATTTATGTAGGGTATTTGAAGGAGCTAAGGTATTTGATTATGAACTGGAACATCGTGCGAGTTACAACTGTTGGGAGTTTTGCTGTGTAACTAAAAAGAAAGGTGTTGCATCATGGCAAAAAGGATTACGTTTCAAGTCTTGTGTGTTTGCAAAGCTTAAGATACACAAATGTTAAGATGCCTATCTTTAGTTTTGCAATTGCTAGATAATTGGTTTCCATTTCAGTTGTTATGAAAGGGAAATTATACTTAAGAGCATGCAAGAAAAAAGTCAGGAATTCCTGCAAGCATAGCATAAGCTAAAAACAGTTCAAAGTACTAATGCAGCAGATAACATATCTACTGTTGAGGTGCCCTTGATTGGACTGATTACGAAGTCTCTCAACTGAAAACATAATGTTTATCTTTAATTCTATGTATTATTACACCAGTAAGTATTCCTCCTCAGCTCACTTTGACCTCCATGTTTACTGACATGTTGATTTTTGGGTTCTCCCTTAGTTCATTCAATAACCAATATAAGGCATACAGTCTTAAAAGAATAAAATAATCTTAAAACACAAGAGGCCTCTTCTGGATTACTTATTGAACATTTAATACTCGAATTCTGCATTTTCTGTAACTATTTTTTTTTACTTCCTTTGGAATCCATTCTTTTTGTTTTTAAATCTGGGATGGCTATTTTAATTACTGTAACCTAAAATATTATTTTTGTTTGCCATTGTCCCATCTGAATTTATTTTAAAAAATCTTGTTCTATAACTTAGTTATTATTACTCAGGAGATTTTTTTTAAAAAGCTAATAATCATAAGGCATAAATCATGCCAATTTCTCTACTCTGATTATTCAACTTTTCCTGTTATCATGTCCCAGTCTACCATCTTCAGATTCTCAGTTCTTAAATCGTGTTTTCTGCTCCAGAAAGTTAGCAGTTGTAATATGTTCAGTGGTGACTCAAATCTTTCTCCATCCTGGTTAAGGAAGCAGCCCATTTTTACAAAAATTGCTGATTCTCCCCTCCAGATGTCCCCTCCTGCTTTGCTGTTTGGTAAGCTCCTTATATAATATCCACAGCCTTCCCTTCTGCTTCCCACTCTTACCATTGGTACATTATATGAATAGTCATCACCAATACAGAAATGTTATGGCTGCCCCAGTGTTAGTACTGCTGACATTGCATCCAGGTAAGATGCACCAATGCAACTTGGGAAGGAAAAAAACCAAAACCCAACAGCGTACGCTCAAAAGCTGTTATTTACCTTCCACCTGTGTTGAGGTCTCTTTCTCTGGCGCCTTACAGGAACATGGATTTAGAGGACCAAAGACAGAGAACAGACAGAACTTTTGGCCCCTAAGCACCTGACCTCATTTTCAATGCAAGTTTCTCCTTCACAGGTGAGAATCCCTTGGCCTGTGCATAAGTCCCTTCTCACTTCTGAGCAGTTCCTGGGTTGACAGCACACACTAAGTGCTCGAGTACGTGCATACAGGAGTGTTGTAGTCTGTGATCTGCCATCTCTGCAGCTGACATCTCTCTGAAGTCTCACCAGTCTATTCCCATGGGTTGGCCAAGTGCTGCCACACCTTTTCACGTGCTGAAATCACAGTTCCATGCCTCTGAGTCACTTGATTAGAAACAGTAGACTGGATGTTTGCTTCTAGTGAGATTACAGAATAAATTTAGTTTTATTTCAGGACTAAAATGCAGAAGATTTCTCAATTTAAAAACTGTATCTTGTACCCCTAGTACAAGAAACTTGGCCCTCCAATGACCGCTCTTAGTCTGGCATAATTTCTCTAGATAGAATAGAGGTAGTATAGATCAAACACTACACTTACAGGAGAGAGAATAAGGAAATTACAGGGAAAAATGAATGTGGCCACAAGTGTTCCCTACAGATTAAGGGGAAGAATACGTATTTGCCGCAACTTTTTCATAGAGGAGTTGAAAATTTAAAAAAAATTCAGGATGATGGGCCATTAGAGCTACTTCCTTGGCATTTTGCAAGATACTTGAGAAGACCATCAAACTTCTCAAAATAGAAGTTGTATCTTTAATACGATGGGAGAACATGGAAGATGTCTTCTCTGTCCACCTACCTATGAGCTAGAACTTGTCAGTACTGCACTCACCTAAGTACCAGCCTTTGCTTACAGGAAACAGTAAGTTTCCCAGTGGGAGAATTATGGAACCTGTACCCACATTTTCCTCAGCTATGACCTTTCCTGATTGCTCAAGGTAGCAGTGCTTTTGCCAGCTGCTCCCCAAGGGATGTCACAAAAACACACATTAGAATTGAAGAGGTTTTTGGCAAATAGCATTTTCTAGTCATTCCTCCAAGTGATTGCCCAGCTTAAAACAGTCCTACAGTAACATGGTTTTGGTAAAGAAGTGTGAAACCATAATTTGTGTTTCAGGAAGGATTTCATCCCCTGTGTAGGCAGCAACAGTGCAGTCTCTGGCTTTTCATGCCTACTGACGGTTAGGAAAAACTAGCTGTTGTCACAAGTTGTAAAGGAACCTTTCAAAAAAATGTTTTGCTATTCTTGAGGTGGTGGCTGTTACCTCAGCATCAGTTTATAAGCAAAAAATGTGCTGAGTTTTACCCCTTAAGAGTCCTTCTGGGCCCGGGAACGTAGACTCAGCTATACTTTCTATCTGGGTCATCAGTAAAGGTGTTTGTACCAACATACAGCAGGAACAGTAGTATCCAGAAGACATGTTCACTATTTCAACTACTGACAACAGTCTACAAGCCATTATTTTAGTATGTGGAGCAAAAAGACCTTGTTTGTATGACAAGCAGGACCAGTGCCCTGCTATGTCTTCTTCACAGAAGCTGTAAAGTATTCACAGCATACGGTGCCATGCATAACAGAGTCTGAACAGAAGACAGATTTCTGCATCAACCCTGTGAAAGCTAAGTGGTAACTTGCAATCTCCTGCTACTCCATGCAGTGACCTTTTCAGCTGTTTTTTTCTGGAATTATAAAAACAATAGAATACTGTTAAGACCTTGCTTAGTGTTTGTAAGGAACAATAACTTACTCATCTGTTCAGTCAAAGATTGGTTATACAATTGTTTTAAAATTCTTGTTAAGTCTTATTAGATTGAGTATTAGATCACATCAGGTATGTCTTTCATTGTTCTCATAGATGTTATTGGCTCTACAGAGAATGCTGTTAGCATATACTCCACTGTCATCTCTATAACCCAACTATGGCAGTAGTAGCAATCGGGTCAAGGTGAGGAACATGTTAAAAATAATGTTTGATTGTTTCTATGGTAAAGAAACTGATGTCAGCCTCACAAAATAATGCACACTGCATCAGACCTCCTTGCTGTAGTCAATATTTACTTTTAAATCAGAAAAACACATGGCTGCTGATAAGGATCATATTGGAACTACTTACAGGCTGCTTACACCTTGGTTTACAGAGATACTGTTAGCTTTCAAGTGGTCTTCTGTCAGCCATGTCTAATCTTGAAGACCCCCTTTGGAACACTTGCCTAAGTTAGGAAATTCAGTGTTCTTGTACACCAAGCTGTTTTCTTCTAGGAAGGTCCTAGACTCTGCAGAAGCTGCCACACTTGCTGGCTGTCAGCAGATTACAGGCAATTCATTTGTACTGCCAAAATGAGCTCAAAAGTGGGGGTGGGAGCATAGCAGTTGTGGGTAAAAATAAACAAATGAAATGCTCTCTGATGCAGTTGACAAACAAAAAATTATAAATGACATCTCATCTTAAGTTGCCTACGTGGACTGCACAACCAAACATCAGTGACAACCAAGTCAGAATTACTTGATTGCATTTGTTTTAGTAAACAGGTTCAGGTAGTATGGCCAGGTGCTACTACAAATGGTCAACTTTTAGATTTTTGGATATGCTCATAAAGCAGTAATCCATTGATTGAGATGCCTACCATAATTGAATACAACCCAGCTGGTCTCGGCTACAGCTTCATGATGAGCGAGTTTGCTCAATAGTTCAATATTGTCAAAAGGCATGGGCCAAGCTCAGCACCCCTTGTGTCAGCTCTGTACCAGCTCTGTACATATCTGCTTGTGATTCAGCTTACCAACCAAACATAAGTCAAAGCCAGAAAACAGAAAAAGAAAAAATTCTGTTCTAAGTTAAGCCAACCGAACCAACTTGAAGGAGGATCTGGCAAAGAGGGATTCCTGACCTAGGGGTAGAGATGGGATAGGGAATGCCATTTCCCAGTTTTGACAACAACGCATCGCCAGCCCAGGCCACCTGTTCACTAAATCACAGTCAGACAGGGGAACTGAAAACAACTGGCTGCAATGACATAAGGGAAGACTTCTCTTAATAGTGGCTTTAAACCCTGAAATTATAAACTATACAAGATTGATAAGAAAAACAAGTTAAACATGGGGGTAGGAAAGGCCATGGACATAGTTTGACTGAGGTAGGTGATAAATAGGTGTTTGCTCCAAAAACGAACAAAAACGTGTCACTTCCACTGTGTTATGGGAGCTACCCTAGCTGGAAATGCTGGAATCGGTAAAAACTAAAAGAGTGAGAAAGAAAAGTATTCAGTAAATATTTTGCCACATTTCTTAAAGGCTATCTAGATCATGTAGTTACATGGCAAAAATACTTTGCAATCCAAGAGTATCTAAAGAGAGATATTAATACATCATCTACTAAAGCTAAATCTTTTTAAACCAGCATATCAGATAAACAACATCCACGAATTTAGGAAGTTGAATAAGCCATACTATGGATCATTAATTTTTATTTCAGTGACTCTCAAATACTGGAAAGTATTAGAAGATTAAAAGAAAGATAACACCATCACAGAAAAAAAAAGGAAAAAAAAAAAAGAAAGGAAAAAAAAGAAAAGGTGTCAATCCAAATAACTGTAATATAGAACTTGGTGAGAAAATTAAAAAAACATTTAAGATAATTAGTGTCAATCATGAATGTACCAAATAAAGGTCTTAAACTAATTTAGGATTAGGTTGAAAATCTGGATCATAAGAATAATAGGGTCAAAGGAAAAAAGGATTTATGTAAGATGCCTGATTTAGAAGTACACAACATTTGGTTTATAACTAGAGCAATGCAAGAACATAATAAAAAAAATTAGTCTTAAGATGTAACTGAAGAGGGAATCAACTTTAAACACCATTGTGGCAGAGTCCTGCAGGCTTCATAATATCTAATATTTTTCCAATTACTGATGTTAAAAAACCTGAAGCTTTGCAGATGACAAAAGGCTGGAGGAGAAAAACATAAGCTAGGTCTCAAGTGCAGTTTTAAACCACTTTACTATCATCCAAAATGGCAGGAAGATGCTATAATATCAAATAAGTAGGGACAAAATAACATCACTTTGGGATAACTAAGGACTTTCCTGAACTATTCTTAAAAAGTCAACTAAAAGTGCTAGATCTTGTGAAAAGTCTGCTGATCTTCATGGGATCACAGAAGATCTGAGACTAGAGAGAACTCTGAACATCATCTAGCCAGTTCTCAAGCTCAAAGCAGGGACAAAGACCTGAGGTTTTACCAAACCTCCTGCAATCACCAACCATGTTTTCCTACATCCATGTCAGATCATATGAGACCCTTAAAGACAATTAAGATGTCTGATATGATTCAGGCACATATTATGGACCAAGTTGAATGTTCTTACCCCTGAAATAAGAGCTCTACCACAAAACTGAATTCTATACACTATAATACAGTCGTGTACTGTGCAAAGAAGACACAAACCTTGATGGAGCAGTCTCCTAGGCACCTTCTTATGTTTCTGAAATCGTTCCTCAGATAATCCAAGACGTATCAGTGATTCCTTGTTTGGAGTATAGCATAAAAAGGGAAACGGAATGTTTGTCAGAAAAAAGATATGATCAATATTCAGAAATTCTTCATGGCACATAGACCAATCCTCTCCCTTTCTCTCTGTCTCAAGACTTTCAGAAATTACTTGTGGCTACACGTTTCCTGAATAAGTAAGAGAAATCTGAGTTTGAGAGAATTCAAAGACCTGTGGTGCCACACAAAGACTTAATATCTTTTAACATTGAGAAGCAAGTAGCTTATGTGTGTGGCAGTAGCATCCCATAGGTATTGTTAGTTAAAAAAAGGCTTTCAGCTCCAGTGCCTGGGTACGTCCATGCACAGATATGCACCTGCAACTCTCATAAGAAACAATAAACTGCCTTACTTCCTTGATGATGAATTACTCAATATGGGAAAACAAACTTTGAGATTGCATAGAAATTAATTATCATCATCTATAACAGCAAAATAAATAGATAAAGTAAGAGAAATATCACCCAAAAAATCAGCTTACACAAGGCCCCCCTACCAAAAAAAAAAAAAACCAAAACAACGCAACCAAAAAAAAAAACCTATACTGCATTTATAATCATGTGTGAAAGTACTGGTCATAAATAACATAAAAATCCTTGTTTCTTTGTTCAATTTTTAAACAAGATGCACTAATATTTTAAATGCAGAGGTAGACACATCTTAATATTATTCATTTACCTTTCTTTAAAATCGGTGTGGAAGCTATTGAAAGAAAAAACCTATGGGACTTGCAAAACAAGTGGAATAGAACACCAATTATTTGATTTTATTTTATACTGCCAAAGCCTAAGGAGTTACTTCATCTCAGCTGATATGAACCCAGGTAGAAAATAGTATTCCATGTATGGCAACAGCACTGTACAGGAAAAGTTGTCAGAAGCTTTCCCCATGTCCTACAGAGCCAATGCCAGCCAGCTCCAAGATGGACCTGCTGCTGGACAAGGCCAAGGCCATCAGTGGCTATGGTAGAATTTCCATGGTAACATATTCAAGAAGAAAAAAAAAAGTTATTGCACAGATATAGTTGCAGCCATAGAACAATGGAGGATTTCGATAGTCTTGGTAGGACTTGTGACACCGTGGGGACCCACACTGGAGCAGCCTGTCCTTGAAGAACTGCACCCTGTGGAAGAGTGACCCACATTGCACCACTCCTGGAGAGCTGTTGTCCATGGGATGGACTCACATTGGATAAGTTCACAGAGAACTGTCTCCCATGTTGGAGCGGGAGAAGGACTACTCCTCTGCCTGAGGGGCAGGAACAAAGTGTGACTGTAACGCTCATCCCTGATCTCTCCGAACTCCTGTGAGGAGGAGGCAGAGCCCGAGGAGAAAGAGGTTTTAAGATTTTACTTCTCATTAAGCTGCTCTGATTTTGAGTGGTAATAAATTCAGTTAATTTCCCCAAGTCAAGTCTGTTTTGCCCATGGCAGTAATAAATAAATTATCTCTCCCTGTCCTTATCTCAACCCATGAAACTTGTTATATTCTCTCTTCCCTGTCCATCTGAGGAGGGAATTACAGAGCAGCTTTGGTGGGTGCATGGCTTCCAGCGAGGGTCAACAATCACAGGAGTGAACAAAATATTTATCAAGCCAATAATATTTGGCACACAACCTCGTAAAGTTCTGCTCTATAACTTTAATAGAGATATTATTTTCTATTCAACGTGTGTCAATCCAAGAGGGCCAAGTACAGCATCCTTAGCTCTGATAGAGCACAGTGGTGGTAGAGGGTGACTATGTCTCTTGCATAAATACTGATCCTTTCACTAAGATAGATGTAAACCAGCACATTTTGACCACTCAATCATTTTCGGTAGTGCAAAAATCAGAATGATAGATCTCATTGCATACTTCCAAACAAATCCTCACCTCCCAGCTGGGACCTGTTCGTAGTCTGAGAATTCAAGGTCTTGCTTTTATTTAAACTATGCTGTAATTTGGGCAAGCACAAAACCAGCATCCACAGCTCTGTAAAACAGATTTGGGTGGGAGCACAAAAACATCTGGACACAGATTTCTAGCAAACCAAAATACAAATGTCCCAGGTCACACAAAGTAAGCAGTCTGACCTTGTAGGCTAGAAATGAACAATCAGTCTCTGGAGTCACAGAATCACAGAATTGTTTAGACTGGAAAAGACTTAAGGCCATGGAGTTCAACCACTAACCGAGCAAGTCCACCATTAAACCATGTTCTAAGTGCCATGTCTGCATATCTTTAAATTTCATGCAGGGATGGTTTCTCCACCATTTCCCTGAGCAGACCATTCCAATGCTTGGCAGCTCTTTTGGTGAAGAAATATGTCTTGACATGTAATCTAAATTTCCCCTGTAACACCTTGAGGCTTTTTCCTCTTGTCCTATTGCTTGTCACTTGGGAGAAGAGACAAACCCTCGCCTCCCCACTCCTTTCAGGCAGCTGTAGAGAGCAATAAGCTCTCCTCTGAGCCTCCTTCTCCCCAGGCTAAACACCCCCAGCTCCCTCAGCTGCTCCTAATAGGAGTTGTGCTCCAGACCTTTATCAGCTTTGTTGTCTTTCTTTGGACATGCTCCAGCACCTCAAAGTCTTTCTTGTACTTTCTCCTGAACTGGTGCCACTTACTCATTTACATTTAAAAGCTGAGTGAACTCAATGTCACACAATCAATGTGCACTTTTTCCTGGTTAAGTGTTTATTCAACCTACCAGTCTCGTATTCCTTTTAAATAAGGGCACCGATGATAAAACCTTGAACAGAGAATTACATGTGGTTTAGGATTTCAAAAATGACCTTCTAACACATGGAAAGATTTCGTCAAGTCTTGACTGGGTCTTTACATGCACTGGATGAAACGTAATAGAAGAATTTTGCATTCTTCTTTCCTTCCTTCCTCAGCATGACCAAGCTGCCCTTCTGCAGGATTCAGTTCCTGACTGTGAGAAGCAGCATAGCCTTCAGTCAGGGAAGGTTGTCTGCCCCAGACCCCTGTTTTGATGGGTGCAGCATATCGTCTTAGGCTCACTTCCTCATCCCAGTGTCATCACAGCACAGTGCAAGAGGTTATGAGTTTCTGGTACCACCAGCTGAAATAGCTGTCATGCCTTTCTCTGAGAAATCAAATGCAAGCAGAATAAGATACAGATTTGAGATACAGATCTACCTCTCCCAGCCAAAACAAAGCTATTTAATTTTTATGAGGGTTAATGCATAACCTCTCTGAATTTCATTAATTTTTAATCACTTCTCTCTCACTTCCTTTCAATACTTACAGGGGGCTTATAAGAAAAATGGGTATAGTCCTTTCAGCAGGGCCCATTGCAATAGGACAAAGAGTAATGGTTTTAAACTGAACTAAGGGTAGATATAGTGTAGGTGTAAGGAAGAGATATTTTATGATGATGGTGATGCAGCACTGGAACAGGTTGCCCAGAGTGGTGGTAGCTGCCCCATCCCTGGAACCATTCACNAAGCTATTTAATTTTTATGAGGGTTAATGCATAACCTCTCTGAATTTCATTAATTTTTAATCACTTCTCTCTCACTTCCTTTCAATACTTACAGGGGGCTTATAAGAAAAATGGGTATAGTCCTTTCAGCAGGGCCCATTGCAATAGGACAAAGAGTAATGGTTTTAAACTGAACTAAGGGTAGATATAGTGTAGGTGTAAGGAAGAGATATTTTATGATGATGGTGATGCAGCACTGGAACAGGTTGCCCAGAGTGGTGGTAGCTGCCCCATCCCTGGAACCATTCACAGTCAGATGTGATAGGGCTCTGAGGAACCTGATCTAGTTGGAGATGCCCCTACTCATTGCAAGGAGGCTGGGATAGACGACCTTTAAAGGTCCCTTCCAACCCAAACCATTCTGATTCTGTGATTCTATGATTTAGTAACAGAAATACTGAATGAGTCTGTTGCATTCACACACCTTTTAGATGAGTGGAGCAGAAAGGCTGGGAAAGATTTATTAAGAGGAGACAGTGACCATCAGCCAAGTCATTGACACTCCTGGCATGCCCAGGCTCTGAAGAGAGCAGTCAGCTTGGTCTTCTTATTGGGTCTTTCTCTGTTGCTCCTGAGTAGGGATCATCACAGGTCACTAGGATGCACTGCATGAGTGTACGAATGCCACAGAACCAGCTGGCTGCTGTTTCGTGGGGAGGGTGTCAGTCTCCCATTTATCCTTCCTTCTAGTATAGCCAGCAACATACTCTTTCCTGTGATTCTTTTGTAGCTATCTGCTAAACTACAAAGAAGAATTATTCCAGGATTAAATTTGGTTCCAAAGCTTACTGAATGTTGGCAGCAATGCTTTCGTCATTTCTAAGCCTATAAATGGACAATTTTAATAAAATAAACATTTTATAGACTTGTATTTCTAAGTATAGATCTTCTGAGTCTACCAGAACCTAAATAAACCAAAACACGCGGTTCTTCAGTCGAGTTTTGCACTTTCTGTGCACACCACCTTCTTAATGTGAACTGGCTGCACAGAACTTGGGGGGAGCTGGAGAGCTGTGTGACTCTTGACTTCTGCACCATCATCTCATTTGGTCCAGACATCACAGCAAGCAAGTAGAGATTATAAAGTGAAATTTACCATGTGTTTCCTCCATGCACTCTTCAGCAGCTCCTGCTTCAAAGCATACCAACAAAAGGTCAGCTGTCATTGAAACAGAGTGAGTAGCATCAGCCTTGATTTAAGGACCTTCTACAAAGCTTCAAAATGTGCTGTGAATTGTAAACACTAGGTATTTCTATGATGGTTACATTTTCACCAGGACAGTTTAGGACAGTCTGGATTCTCTCACTGGGTTTTCAAACATCTGAAAACATTCTGCAGATCATGCTTAATGTTTCAAGCTGAAGCACAGTCTCAGCACATCCAGTATTTCACATCTGATTGCAAAAGCTCTGGTTTTATTGACCCATCTAATATTGCACACAACATATTAACATCTCTTCTGCACAGTGGAATTTTAATCCAGACGTGACCAGCATTTAGTCTTACTGCATTTGTGCCCTTGTTTCTAGAGACCATCTTCTTTAGGCAAACAATTCAAAACAACTGTCTTTGACATTTATAAGCATGTTTGCTAAATTAAAAATAAAATAAGACGAATGCAAAGTTAGTACTTTTCATTTATATTTCATCAGATTATTGCTATAAGTAGTGGCTTCCATCAAAATAGCCTCAACTAATTCCCAATCAATAAATCATGAGCAACTATATTTCTCTGTTCATCATCCCAAATGGTAATCTTCTTGTCAGTGTCTTCATGACTGTTATTGACTGTAACCCCAGAAATTATTCCAAAAGCAGTGCCTTTCTGGTAGCTCTGGGTTCCCTGTCACACTCCAGCTGTGAATGAACTACATTTTTTCATAGCTCTAGCATTGCTTTCCATGCTGGCCAAACATACTTTATTTTCTCTACTAGCACTAACATCCAAAAACTACTGTTATACAACTATGCCCAGCCTTAACATAAAAACTCTCTCAGTACCTTCCCATATGGTAAAAAACAATATGGCTCTGTTTTTCCCAAATACTACCAGTTATGCTGTGGACTTAAAATACGCATTACTTGTAGTTCAACAGTTACTATTTTAAAAGTTTTTAAAAATATAGTAAAAAAAAAAAATTATTATCTTAAATCACAGTACATGGCTCAAGATTACAGTTTTATGACTGCAGTCCCATGGCAGGAATCAACAGCCACTTAATGCATTGAAAACTTATACCAGGCTGAGTCAGAATCTCAAAAATTGAAGAATGATATTCTTTCAATCCCTTCTTTCACCATGGAGGTCAAGCCCTTAAGCCCAAGACTACAAGAAACCAAAGTGGTGGATGGAGGGGAAAAGCTGATGACAGGCTTTGCAGACAGAAATCATTTTTAGGTAGATGCTAGCCAACAAGCTTGTTAACTGTTATGACTGGCTTTTTTTTTTTTTAAGTGAAATTCTTGACATGTTAGGTTTGGTACAAGAAGTATTTGCATAAAACAAAAAACTATTTAAGTAACAGGAAAAGAGAACATATATCACAGCAGTGGTCCAATAATTTATTAGTATCAGAGAACCGAAGAAAGCTTAGCCTGACAAAATACTTCATACAGAAATGCGCACCACAGAAGTGTTTTTATTACTTATTTAAGCTCTATGTTGAAAAAACAATGGAACCAGAATCAAGTATTAGAAAACTGACATACAAACATAACTAAATCTCCTTGTGTCACTGTTGTCAGACTTCATAAAATAGTCTGATTCTACCTTTTGATGGTCTCTCACTCTTCGCAAGAATCAATCTTCAGCTTGTGTTTTTAAACAAGCACAGCTCATTTTCTCTTGTTGTCTTCAGACTGGTTTTTTAATTTTTCACTGAATTATTTCCCTCATCACAGAACACAGGAATAGTTACTTCCCAGTCTCTCCTTACCACAAGACCCTTCACAGCAGTATTGCGAGTGTGGCACAACTGAAGCCCTTCCAGTCAATGGTAGCTGAGTGGGGACATAAAACAGTTGAGACAGCAAAGGGTCATTAACACTCAGGAACCAACAGTTCTGGAAGGCTTGAAGCCTTCTACCCCACGGCAAGCTCCTTCCTACAGTCAACATATATTTTCTCTTATTAACTCTTTGGTTATCAATTCAATTCCAATCTTCCCTTGCTCTCTACCCAAATGCAGATTGCCTACAAAAAGCTACATGGAATTTTCACCCAATCTTACTGTCTAACCAAACTATCTCTCCATCAAGCAAGACTTTAATCACTCTCTTTTCCTCCTGCCGTCTATTTCCCCAGCATCACTCCATTCCTGTTCTGGCTCATCTTGTTTTGACTCACATAAACCCAAACTGATTCACCCACACCTCACTGGCTACCAGGCTGCTGCTAACCAGCTGGGCAAACTTTAGTCACATTGTCTTGGTCCTGCCACTGCTACAGCACTTACGAATGGCCCATCTTGATCTTCCTTTCCTGCCTCCTTCATCTACTCACACAGCTGCTTCTTGCACGTCACAGCTCCCTTGTCTCAGCTACCAAAGCCAGCTTCTTCCTCCTTCCACTGCCTGTACCTGGCAAGAAAACCTCTTCTTCCATTTCCACTAGCTAAAGCGGCTCACCACCGAAGGAAATCTGTCACATCTAGGCTCAGCCTGTCTTTAAGTTGCCTAACAAGCTCCCGAGCGTGTGGAGTAAGGCAAGTGTTGTTAAGGGACTACAACACGAAGGGTCCTGAAATAAAGCCTTGTTCTAGCAATGCCGAGGCCGTGGGTTCAATCCCTGTATGGGCCATTCACTGGAGAGTTGCACCCGATGATTCTTACTGCTTCCTTTCAACTCAGCATATTCTGTGATTCCGTGAAACGGGAGACGTGGCCCCAGCATCCCGAGGGGGCTGCTCCCCTGCCTCACCTCGCAACCACGAGTATTTCAGGGGCACGCTTGACTTTGGCCACGTACACCC
>VZTF01003252.1:154212-200563 GCA_013397755.1 Cnemophilus loriae
CGGGCGGGGTCGCGCCGCGTCTCCCCGCAGCCGGCGCCATTCCCGCGTTTCACTCTTAGTGTGTGTGGGAATTATCCTGGGTGTGAGTGTCTTGTCTCCTCCCTGGAAAGCCCACTGCTCCCCACACTGCTTCCCCACTGCGACCTCTACGCCATCACTGAGGGAGGATGGAGTATCTCTGAAGGGGCTTCCACAGTAATTCTGGCATGCAGTACTGTCGTGGCTGAAGCTGGCGTGCAGCTGGGAAGGCACAGGTGAGGAGGTTCAGGTGCTGCTCCGTCACGAAGAGGTGGTGGAGAGGTTGCCTTGCATCGCCCCTTGCTCCGGCGTGATGCACGGCAGCTTTTGGGTCATGGTCCATCCTCCTGAAGACCTTATTATGACTTAGAAGACTTAGTGACTTAGAATAGAACATGCCTGATGGGCTGGTGTGTGAGGAGGGGTGTGCCATGGAATGCTGCTTTTCCTAGCTGGAATAGAGTTTAATTGCTTGTCCATTAAATTGTCTGGCTTAATGCCCCAGGCCAGGCTCAGGAAACTGGGACAGAATGGCGTTAGGTAGCTTTTGGAGCCCTGCATCTCTCTGATGGTCACCATGGTCTGTCCCGTGGTCAGAGATCTGTAAGTCTTTTTGTCTTGTGCCTTTTGCTGCTTTGAGATACATCAGCCCCCTGGGACAGACCTTCCTATGACTTTCCAGAAACTGATCTGTCATGTGTTACTTGTTTGAAAAACATCAGCTCTGGTGTTAACTGTATCTGTCTGCTTTCTCCCCAGTCTCCCTGCAGGTACTCCAGAATATAGGAGCTGCTTTGTTACAGCTCTTGTGTGCCACTAGTGTGTCATGTAGAAAGCATCCCACCAACAAGCATGGGACCCTTCAGAGCTCATTTTTGAATCTAGGTGCTGTCCTGGTTGCCTGCATGGTATCCAGTCAATGGGTTACCAAGCTTTGCTTTGCAAGCGCCTTGTTGTTCAGACAGACTTTTGGCGTCCTCCTGTCCAACTGTGGTGTTGGTATTCTTCCTGGTGAAATGAGTGAGGAACATTCATGGATCATCTTTTGCAGTAGCTGCTTTTCTCTTGTAGCCCACAGGGACAGGAATTGGCAGCTTTGCAGAATGCAGTTCTGTCTGGCACAGTCAGAGTCCCTGACAGTGCTGATTTGTGGTGGAGAAGATCCCCTGTGCTCATGTCTCTGGAGACTGGCAGGATTCATCCCACTTTCTGGAATTTCATACTGTAGCTGCTTTCCAGCACTTCTCCAGGTGGCTCCTGCCCCCCCTGTAATGATCATAAATAAGAGCACAGCATTATCCTTCCTATACTGTAAGCTGAAACAATAATCTTGTCAACCCATATAGGCAGAGCTCCTGTGGCATCCACTCACAGCTTAGGAATCTTTATACACACTGTCTACATCCTGAGATCTTTTAGGATAGCAGAGTCTTATGTTCTGTGAGAGAAGAGCACTGTCAGGTACTAATCAGTGACTACGTACCTAAGAGACCAAATTGCATGTATTTGGCATCTAAGAACTTGTTACTGCTCATGGTTTTGTTTCTTAAAAGTAGAAAACTGAAAGTACATCCTGTTGGGCATTTCCCACTAGCTCTTCAAATAAATGGTTAAAAACACCATGGGAGGGGAAGAGTGTGGGAATGAAGGTTGCACATTACAATTTAGTTTAACCAGCTGTACTCATGGGTGAATGTCTCTGAACACCGAGTTAAGACTCTAGTCCAGAGGGAAACTGGGATTTAATGAAGAACAGAAAATGGTGTGGGTACAGAAGCAGATATGAACAAAGAAGGAAATTTGGACATAGGAAGCCATTCATGTTTTGATATGGAAGTTAAACTGAATGAAGTTGCGGGCATTTTTCCTTACAAGTAGCTTAACCACTAAAGAGTCATGGTTTAATTTGAAACCTGGGAAAAAAATAATGGCACAATGGCAGTGGCAACTTCCCAGTAGCAGTTCAGAATTTGGAAACATAGGTGAAAAAATGGAAAAAGTAAAGTCCTTGGAAAGGATGGCTTATAAATTCTAACAGGATTTCCGTTGTGGACTACAGCTGACAGAGTATTCTAGTTTTTGAAATAACACAGACTAGACCTGAAACTTCTGCATGAAATTATGTGTGTGCTTTTGCAAGCAAAAAGAGGGGGGATGGGACTGCTCTGGGAAGGATAAAATAGAGAGACAGCAGTGTTTTAATTCTTCCAATGCTTTTCTTGTAATTCTGTTCCTGAATTCATAATGTGTGCATGAAGGTATCAAATTTCATATGAGGAAGGGGGAGAAAAATTTATAGCCCTGGTGTTTGCAGTGGAAATCTTGGAAAATATGAACTCTGAAAGCTCAAGAAGAATTGTAGTAGAAGTATTTTAAAATTCTTAGAGTTGTTCATAATATGAAGGTTGTAATACAAGTGTTACACAGAAAAATGACAAGAAATTGCAAAGTTATTTCCTGTTCTATATTCCTGGCATGAGCCTGACTTATAAAAAGGTAAAGCACTATGTTGTTTAGGTTAAGCTTATAACCAGACTTCCTTTACAAGCTGTGTTTCCAGTTCCCTCTTCCCATCATACTTAACAGCCTCTACACTGCTGGATTATGTTCTAATGGTTTCTGACCTGTTATTTCCATGTCTGCTTTCAGACTTGAGTTTAATATGAAGGGAAAATTCCTTTACATCAATATGCCTGTGGAGATATCAGATCTAGTGGAAGTATTTCAAGCACATAGACAATAAAGGCTAGCCTCTTGGTTAAAATACTTCTTTTTGAAACACATGAAATAAATTTAGTCTTGCATTGGGTTTTCCGTTAAAATTTCATGGTAGTGTAAATGGAAATTAGTCCTCCCTTGGATTTTCCAACATAAAATCTATGGCTTTCATCTCAAAGCCACAATGTTCTTAATGTTCTTTCTTTTGCGGCCTGAAAGAATGAAGAAAATATGTACATTCTTAATTTCTAATGTGTGTTTTAACTTAATCTCATAACAACAAGATTGATGGAAGAAAAGCAGGCACTGTGTTGGAGTAATGAGGACAAATCTCTAGACTTTTTTTTTAACGGATATATGTTTGAATCACCTTTTTTTTTTTTTGCCTTCATATTATTTTGTTTTGTCCTAATTTGCTTGTATTTAAGTCCATGTTTTCTTCCCTAGAGGGAACTGCAAAGAAAGGATTCAGAGTTCTCTCTAATTATAGATTGTTGGTGTTATAATGGTTAATGTACCTCAGCAGAAAAGTATCTCAAGACAGTTGTGTCTGAATCTGGGCTTTGCTGGGATTTATTTATTTATTTGTGTGTGTGTGTGTACGTTTCAAAGGCATTTTACTCAGCTTTGTGCATTTGTTGGTAAGTCAGGAAGTCTGAGCCAGCTCAGATAATTTGTGGGAATGGCATATGCAGTTAATCAGAATTTTTTTAACTTAGGCAAGACCACTGAAATCAAAGAAGTCACCGCCCCAATCCATTTTTTTCTGCTCAGAAGTAGAGCCTTCAGACTGACTACTGACTCCAGCTCATGCAGTGTTGAAAGTGTGGTGAGCTAAAGGTCTTCAGTTTGAAAAGGATATTTTCAATTCTATTTTTTTTTTTTTTTTTTTTTTTGGTGACATGCTATGCTATCTTTAGTGCTCTTTTTAACTTCTTTTTTTTCTGCAGAGTGAATCTGACTCTTGTACCAAGGGACCCTCAGTCAGCAGTTTTTCAAACCTATCTTAGTAGAAGGTCCTCCATAGAGCGAATTCAAAACACCGAAGAAACACTTAGCAGTCATAGTTTACATGTTAACTGCTCACAATAGTGGAATGCATTAAGGGGTGGTCCCTCAGTTTTGCTGTTGGAGATGGCCAGCTAGGAGACTTGGTTGTTTCCTGCAGTGGCCTTCTTCCTGTGTTTTCTTGCCTCTCAGATCTTGTGCTTATTGTGCCTTTTACCTGCACGATATACTCTTTCTCATGTGCTCATGGGAGTTCTGGTTTGATGTTCAGCAGTAAAACATGTAATAACTTCATCATTCATGTATCTGCTCAGCCCATTCTTTAACTGGGTTCTACTCTTAAAAAGTGGCTGAGTAGTGACTGAACAAATTGCCTTGTATTGCAGATAAATAATTGTGCAAATAAATAATCAGTCCTTATATATCCAAGACATAGGTGAAATTGTGTGTTGTGGGAGATTGCTGATGAGGGGAAGAGGGCAGTGTCAAAACACTGCAGCGCAAGCATGCTTAAGTACTTCCTACACTTGGTAGGGAACAGCTTTCTCGTGGCCTATCCGTGAGACTTGTTATTTTCCATAGTCTGAACTTCCCCTGCATTTCAGGTTGGCTTTTAACAACAACAGTTGGTTGGATGTTAGCCAAGATTTCCTTGATTGCTAGTCACCATGGAGTGTAGCACTGGTGTCAGGCCAGAGTGTCAGAGTAGCAGAAACTTCCTTGCAGGTAACAGAGTTTATTTTTGTACTAGAGCTCACTGACTGGAACTCTGTCCTAACTTTCAGTCAGGCTTCCCTTGCCCCGGTAAATCCACATCCAGCTGATTCGTTATCCATACTACTATATGGGCTATTACTGGCTTCAACACCATTTTCTGGTTTTTTTTCTATTTTACTTCTGAATTTAGAGTCTTGTGGGCTCAGAAGCCTTCTGGGAGCCACCTTTGTTAATTTCTTTTTAAAGATCTTTGGAACACAGACAAAGTATTCAGAAGTAGGGGGAGTTGAAAGGAAATGTAGGAGCACTCTGCTTACCAAATCTAACTATGAAATCAGTGAGACTTGAACTGGTCTTTAGAATGGGTTTTTTATTTTCTTTTTTTGTTTTGTCATTTCAGAACACAACCAAAAATCATCTCAGTACTTGCTTTTGCAGCAGCATAGGACAAGAAGCTCATTTAAAGAGAGAAACAGAAAGATCTTTACTGCCTGTGGAAAGAGAAGCAAGATTTATATGCTTTGAGAAGGTATGTAATAGAAGGTTTACTTGGTTTAAAACTCCGCAGTCACTGCTCATTGACATTAAGGTGCTGTCTCTCACAAGTTGTCACTTCCTGCAGTTCACCACAGAAATTTCCTGTGGCTTTCTCTTTTCAAGGGGAAAGCTAACCTGTCCTCATTCCAAATATTCAACCTTTGAAAATAATGTCCCCTTAATCTTAAGACTGTTTCTCTAAAGAAACAATTAATTTAGCTGTGCAACAGCAATTACAGTTGGTTTAAGTCGAACTGGAAAGCAAGTTCTGTCTTTTCATTGGCATTTAACATCAGCAAACTTGGTTAGGCCCTGTAATCCGTAGTGGAGGTACTGCAAAACAGAAAATACAGGAGCATGTACAATAAAGGCCGAGTAGCAAATCTGAAAATAGGAAATATAATGTAGCTATTCTTTCTGGGTTTTTTTCCTTCTTTTAGTTTGCGTGTTTTCATGTTCACAGATCTACTGTAGTTTGCTGCCATTTAATGCTAACAACTCATCTGCTTGAGGAGATTCTGTTGTAATGTATCCAGTGGCTGTTCCTGCACCAGGAGGTGAAGGAAGCAATGGACAACATGGGAAACTTATTTTTTTCCTTTTTGTTTTTGGAGCTGTGTTGCTGTGTGCTGGATTCCTTCTTTCAGTCTTTATTCTCCAGTCATGTCCATCTGGAAGCTTCAGTGACTGTAATGAGGTCCTTAAGGCTGCTGGGCCAGTGGTGGCTGTAACTGGACTGGTTTGTGTTTTACTGGCACGATCAAGGGCCAGGATGTATATAAGACAAAGACAGTTGCAAAATGAGCAGGTGTACAGCCTTGTTTTTTGTCATGGGAACTGTCAGTTTGCCCAGTTTCTCATATTTGGATTCCTGTTTTTAACTAGTGGAATGTTAATTAGCATCCTGGGCATTTGGGTTCCTGGTTGCAGCCCTGGCTGGCATACAATACAGCTCAACCACACTGGCAATTCTGACGTGGACCTCCAGGGCTGTGGATTCCTGTCACTTCAAATCATGGGACCTTTGATTGTGCTCACTGGGTTGTGTTTCTTCGTGATAGCTCATGTCAAAAAGAAGCAAAACTTAAATCTCAGCCAAGAATCCTGTGAAAGTGAAGAACATCCTCAGAGCCCTGAATCTTTTCAGGTTACAGTAGGTGGGTAAAAAATGTTGGAGCTTTACACTGGGAATTAGTAGGGGGTTTTTTCCACTAACAATTTGTCTCTGGATATTACTAATTTGAGCTCTAAGCATGTCAAGACAGCCAGAACAGAATAATGTTGCTTTGTCTCGTATGCTTTCTCTATGGTCAGTTCAGTTACCTTTCTCGAAAAGGCAGAATCTCTCTTTTGGCGTAAAAAGAAAGGTCAGATGGTGTAAAGCAACATAATCTGACACAAATGAGTTTAACCCCAATTTCGTTCTCAAACAGTGCAATTGACACCGCAGATCACAGACTTCTATGACTATATTTAAGATTTATTTTAGCCTTGAGCTCTGACCTCTTAAACAGAAGATTCTGATTCATAACCAATGTATTGTATTTTTTAAATTGTGGCCACAGCCTCAATCAGTCAGAGATGTAATTACAAGATGCCTTTGTTAATCGCACAGTATTTGAGCAAATTTTGTTTGTTAGCAGGGCATAACACTCTGCATGTAGCCCTGGTTTTAATGCCCAATGATTACCTTGGTTGTTCTGATAACTCTGGTTATTCTTATAAATTCATTGATGAATGAGTCAGTCATAGTATTGTTCAACTGCTGTCTGACTGACTGGACTTGAAATTCATTACAAAATTCTAGCCCGTGTATAGACCTGGTGACACTCAGGAAACAGAAGGGTTTGAAGTCAGTTTTCCACCCAGCAGGATAAATCAATAGGAGGGAATTCAGGTTGCCTTTAAATGCAAGGAAGCAAAATTAGTAGATTCTTTTTAAACTTTTAGACTTTCAGGAAAAGTAAAACTGAAAGGCTGGAAGCCGAGGTCTGGTTGGTGTAGTGTTGTTCTGGAACAGTGCTGATTTAGCTAAAAAACACCTCCCACCTCACAGTTCAACCATTTTGATGTTCTCTGAACTGCCCCAGCACACAAATTACAAAGGAAGAAAAGGTGCCAGGGAGCTGTGAAAGTATATGTAAATTATGCCAGCTCACTGAATGATACAAACTTTCTGTTAAAAAAAAAAAGGTTTTGAGCTCTTCAATTCCAGAGTGGAAATTGATAGATTTTTTTGCTGTACAATATACTGAAGTAGTGAACTATACATCAATAGTCGTGGTTAGTGTGCCTTGAACTACAAGAAACTGTCATGGCACACAGAATCAGTCCTCAGACCCATTAATGACTTACATTATAGCACTGCAGTACTTATGGAGAAACTTAGAATGACCTATTTTAGGTATGGGAGGGAAACTAAATACTTTTGTACCCTTAAAATGATCCAACAGTAGCTGTGTGCTTTGCACTTCTGCTTCTTGTAGACAGCCAACCATATTTGTGTCTCTTAGCTAGATAAACACTCCCCTTCCTCAGCTGTATTGTCTAAATTAAATCCTTCATTTATAAATATGTTGCATCTTTATTTTGGGATTATTTAGGTTTTAAATGTACCTCTAACCTACTCTAATAGCCCAGAATGTATCCATTCTGTATATGGGATCATTTATCTTAAAAACTAAGCAAGTAAAAATTTTAGGATTCTGTTAGTATAACCGGAGGTGCTCAGTTTTTCAGAGGTAGTAATTGATGTTTTTTCCCCTAGGTGATGCTGTGATGGTATTCCCACCCCCACCACCTCCTTATTTTGCTGACCCTATGTCACCAGCTGTTACACATTGTCTGATGTCAAGTGTTTTGCCTACAAGTGAAAATCCTCCACCATACCACTCTATCTTCAGTGATGGGTAAGACTGTCTTATCTCTGGCTTTAGAAATCTGAGCAGTTTCTTTAGGTATCCAAGACCCTATTTTTATATAATCACCATGAATTAACTATGAGGCATGACAATGTTTTCTAGTGCATAACTCAACTTACGTCGGATACTTTGCTTGAATTGGCATTAAAATATTGTAGTATACTAGAGGAGCTGCAAACTGCAGTGTCCTTTATGAGGATTAAATTATTATTATTATGACTGGAAAGAACTTCTGAAGTTCTTAAATCAGTGGCCCTTAGTAGATTTCTTCCACAGATTGTCCAAGAGAAGGTGCTGCTGACAGCAGTGTGGTAGTGACATGATATCCATATTGCCAGATTTTAGGAGCCTCTGTAGAAACAGAGCAGCAAGTATTTTGTGACACCTACCCACAGACCCTGGGAACCTTATTTTATCTGCCAGTGTGTTCAGTTCCCCTGTGTCCCTTATCTCTGCCTTGAGGAAGTGAGACCTGCTGTGCTGGTCTGCCTTGTTCCTGCTGTGGCCATGTGTCCAGATTAAAGGATACCTTGATATCACAGAAGCCTCCAGAGTGCTGATGAGGGAGGCTGCAAAGCCAGTTTTGTTTCAAGATGTTGCACCTTATCCTTGCAGCCATTCCTTACGTGCATGGATTACAGCAGAATTGCCTGATGTTGACACCACTAAGCTCAGGGAGCAGGAGCTGCCGACTTACCAAAGACTTGCCTGTGCCACAAGAACTTGCAGGGTTACTTATCCCCTGTGGGTTACCACCAGTGGGCTGCTAACTTGAGGGTAAAAGAGGTCACTGCCAGGGCCACTTACTAGAAGTCAGAGCTAGATGTGGCCAGAAGAGCTAAGTGTCACATGTTTAGAGTCCCTAATTTACTTTCAGGCTCTTAATGATTCAGAAATAACTTGATTTAATACCTTTAGAATGGTCCTATATCAGCCTGGGTTTGAATTGTGAGTCGGTAAGTTATGTGGGACTATTATTTAATGACTTTAATTCACAAGACTGTGTGTGCAACATTGTGTCACTGAAAACTGGGAAATAAACTCTCCAACAAATTTGTTAGGTTTCAGAGCCAGCACTGGTTTATTAGCAGTTCTGGAGACATGGAGAATTCTCCTCAAGGCATATATGCTCAGTAACCTAACAGACCAGGTTATATTCCTGAAACTAATACATATTCATCACATTTCCTGAATACATGCATATATGCTAATTATTTCTGGAGACTTGTTTGGATATGGTTCCAGATCTGATGAATCTTTTCTCCTTGAGAGTATCTGAAATAATTCATCAGGTCATAATGTACTTCTCTTACCATTCTTTGCTCTGGCACACAATCCTTGTCCTCAAAACTAAGATACCAGCTACTGCATATTAATCACTGATATAAGAAAGCATTAGCTGGAACAAGACTTATTAGTCCCAGATGTAGCAAATTAACATAAGGCCACAATAGTCTCTGGTATTTGTACGAAGCATTGTATGGTACAGAACTAAGCATTAACCACGAATATAGGGATAATACACTATTATGCTAAAGTTGAAAGAATTTTCCAACATCTTTCCCTACTGGTGCATAGACTTCTTACAGAAATGTAACCCGTTTGGTAACAGTTGGAAGCACCATCACTGCCACTGGGGATAAGTGTCTGGAAGGTTGTCTGGCTGCAAGGGACCTGGGAATAGTGGTCAACAACACCTGAACATGAGCCATCAGTGTGCCTAGGTGGCCAAGGCAGCCAGTTGCATCCAGGCTTGTATCAACAATAGTGTCGCCAGCAGGACCTGGGCACCTAAATCCTCTGTTCGAGGGGAGGGGGACAATAACTGGCTTGTTCCTGGCAAATTGTGGAATGAGAAGTGAAGATTAGATGGACAAGATGCTTTCAAGGGTCCTCTGCTTCTGAATCTGAAGTGTGCTATCCACACTGGAACACACTTGCAGTCTTACAGAGTTGAGCCAAGGGCTTTTAAGGTAACAGAAGCCAGGAGGGAAACACTGGAGAACTGTCTCAAAGGAATTAAGGAATGTTCCTCTAGGAAAGCAGCATGGCCAGCATCTCAGCTAAGGTGCCTTTACACCAATACACACAGCATGGGCAACAAACTGGAGCAACTGGAAGCCGCTGTGCATCTGGAAAGCTATGACCTTGTTACCATTCCTGAAACTTGGTGGGATGAATCCTGTTTCTGGAGTGTGACTTTTAATGGCTATAGGCTATTCAGAAGAGATGGGGAAAGAAGTAGAGGCAGAGGGATTGCTCTTTACAGCAAGAGGTGGGTTGAATGTGAAGAGCTGTCGCTGAAGAATAACCATGGGCAGGTGCAAAGCCTGTGGGTAGGAGTCAGAGACTGAGGCAGCAAAGGAAACCCTGTGGCTGGAGTCTGCTACAGCCGCCTGGCCAAGGGGAGCCCATTGACCAAACCTTCCTGCTCCAGCCACAGGAGGCTTTGTGCCCGCAGGGGCTTGTCCTGTGGAGGGAACTCAACCACCCCAGCAGCTGTTGGGAAAGGAGCTCAGGGGTCTGTAGGCAATCCAGGAGACTCCTGGGATGCATAGAGGATAACTTCCTGAGCCAGGTGATAGACAGCACTGCCAGAGGGAATGCGTTACAGGGTCTGTTGGTCACCAGTGCAAGTGAACGAATTGGGATGTCAAGATTGGAGGCAGCCTGGGCTGCAGGGATCATGCACTGGTGGAGTCTGCAGTCCTGAGGGATATGGGTTGGGTAAGGAGTAAAAGTCCGGCTCTTGAACTTTAGGAAAGCAGACTTGCAGCTTCTCAGGGACATAGTCTGTGGGAGAATGCCCTCGGGGACAAGGGAGTAGAAGAGAGCTGGCAGATCTTTAAGGAACTCTTCCGCAGAGTGCAAGAGGTGGCAATCCCCAGGAGCAAGGAATTAAATAAGTAGGGCAAGAGATCGTCATGGCTAGGAACTTGCTGGTCAAAGTAAAGGGAAAGAAGCAAATGCACAGGCATTGGAAACAAGGACAGGTGGCCTAGGAAGAGTTTAGAGATGAAGCACAGTTGTGTAGGGAAGGGATGAGAAAAGTCAAGGCAGCAAAACTGGAACTGAACCTGGCAAGGGACACAAAGAATAACAGGAAGGGCTTCTACAGGTACAGTACATTAGCCAGAAACTGAAGGTCAAAGAAAGGATACCCCCCAATAAACAATGCTGGAAAAGTGGTGGTAGTGGATGAGAAGGCTGAGGTACTCAACAACTTTTTACCTCTGTCTTGAAAGGCAACCTCTCTTCCCACTCAAGGGTGGATGGATAGCAGGATGGGGACTAGGGGAGCAAAGTCCCTCCCACTGTAAGAGAAGATCAGGTTCATGGTTGTTTGAGGAACTGGAATGTACATAAGTCTGTGGGACCCAATGAGATGTATCCCAGAGTCCTGAGGGAGTTGTCAGTAGATACAGTCAGTTGATGTCAGTCAGATGTAGTTGGCAAGCCACACGATATTTGAAAAGTCACTGCAGTCAGGGCAAGTCCCAGGTGACTGGAAAAAGGGAAAAACATTGTACGCACCTTTAAGAAGGTTAGAAAGGAGGACCCTGAGAAACACTGACCTGTCAGCCTCATCTCTGCCTGGGAAGATCATGGAGCAGACGTTCCTAGAGCTGTGCACATGTAGGACAGGGAGGTAGTTCAGGACAGAGAACACAACTGCACCAAGGGCAGATCCTGCCTGATCAACTGAGTAGCCTTCTACGATGGGGTGGTTGCAGCAGTGGACAAGGGAAGGGTTACAGATGTCATTTATCTGTCATTGTACTGTAAAGCCTTTGGCACAGTCCCCCACAACATCCTTCTCTCTGAATTGGAGAGAGATGGATTCACTGGATGGACTGTTTGGTGGATGAGGAATTGGTTTGACAGTCACATCCAGGGGTCATAGCAGTCAGTGTCTCAGTCCCGATGGACATCAGTGACAAGTGGTATCCCTCAGGGGTCCATATTTGGACCAGGGTTATTAAATATCTTCATTAATGACATATACGAATGGCTTTGCAGATGACACCAAGCTGAGTGGTGCAGTTGTCAGACTTGAAGTATGGGATGCTATCTAGAGGGACCTGGACAAGATGGAGAAGTGGGTCCATGGTAATCTCATGTGTTTTAGCAAGGCCATGTGCAAGGTGCTAAAGCTGGGTCAGGGGAGCCCTGGTATCAACACAGGTTGGGGTTGAAGAGATGGAGAGCAGCCCTGCCCAGAAGGACTTGGGGGTGCTGTGGGGTGAGAGGCTGGACATGACCCAGCCATGAGCACTCACAGCCCAGAAAGCCGAATGTGTCCTGGGCTGCATCCAAAGCAGCGTGGGCAGCAGGGCCAGGGAGGTGATTCTGCCCCTCTGCTCTGCTCTAGTGAGACCCCACCCGCAGTGCTGCATCCAGCTCTGGGGTTCCCAGCGCAGGAAGGACATGGACCTGTTGCAGTGAGTCCAGAGGAGGCCACTGAGGTGACAGAGGTCTGGAGTACCTCTCCTGTGAGGAAAGGTGGGGAGAACTGGGTTTGTTCAGCCTGGAAAAGAGAAGGCCTCAGAGTGAACTAATTGCAGCGTTCCAGTACCTGAAGGGAGCCTACAAGAAAGATGGAGAGGGATGTTTTAGAAGAGCATGTAGTGACAGGACAAAGGGGATTGCTTTCAAACTGAAAGAAAGTTTAGATTAGATATTAGGAAGAATTTTGTTACTCTGAGAGTGGTGAGACATTGGAACAGGCTACCCAGAAAAGTTGTGGATGTCCCATCCATAGGAGTGTTTAATGCCAGAGTGGGTGGGGCTCTGAGCAACCTGGTCTAGTGAAAGATGTCCCTGTCCAAGGCGTGGGAGGTTGGAACTGCATGACCTTTAACATCCCTTCCAACCCAGGCTATTCTGTGGTTCAGTTTTGGGCCCTTCTCGATGAGAAAGACACTGAGTTTTTGGAGTGTGACAAAAGAAGAGCAGCACAGCTGGTGAAGGATCTGAAGCACAAGTCCTGTGAGGAGTGGCTGAGGGAGCTGGAGTTCTTCAGTCTGGAGAAAAGGAGACTTGAGGGAGACCTTACTGTTCTCTTCAATTGCTGGAAAGGAGGTTGTGGCAAGGTGGGGGTCAGCCTCTTTTGCCAGATAATAAGTGGCTGGACAAGAGGAACTGGCCGTAAGCTGTGTCAGGGAAGGTTTATCTTAGCTATTAGGAAGGTTTTTTCCCATGGAAAGGTTTGTAAAGCATTGGAACAGGCTGCTCAGGAAAGTGGTGGAGTCACCATCCCTGGAATTGTTGGAAAATCGTGTGGATATGGTTTAATGCCTGTGTGGATTTCTCTGTCTTGTGAACATATATACACAAAGAGGCAGTTTATTGGGGTAGTATCTAATGGAGTGGATAAAACACCTTAAGCTCAGATACAGAACCCAGAATGCCTGACCTCATGCTGTGGTGTTTTCTGGCTGGAGATGCTCTACCTCTTGCCCTTCCATGCTTCCCAGTGCCCTCACAGAGACCTGCTGAGCTGGTACCACTTCCGGGTTTTTCACTCAATCCTGCTCATGGCTCAGCACTTGCTGGCAGTCAGGGCATCTTGACTAGTGCAAATTGCTTCCCGAGCACATTCATGGAAGAGAAGCAATGGCCTCCTTGTTCATAGCAGTGCCATGGTTGAAGATCCCAAATATGGCAGGGGATACACATTTCATATGTTGGTAGCTACTGGACAAAGGTGATTTGCTTCTTTGGTCCATTTCTCAGCGTTCTGTCAGTAAGCACTGTGCTGCAGCCTGTGCTGGATGAGAGAGCTATTAGTAAGCTGAGTCATGGTCTCATCCCAGAAGTGCTTGCATTTTTCCTGCAATCTGTTACATAGCACCTCAGCATTTGTCTTGTAGTATTTCTCTCTCCTTTGAAAACCCTCACAGACCAGTAACAGCACTGAAGATCAGGTGAGTGTGCTCCATATTTATGCTCCTCACTCAGTATTGATATGGGTGCAGATGTATATACAAAAGCAAGAGTCAGCTCTGGGCGTGAATCATGAGGAGTGAGGAGTTCTTCCCTTTCCTTGGGAAGCAGCTGAAGAAACATGCTGAGGGCCAACTCCAGGGCAAGACGAGCAAGGTACCACAACAATGTGGGTTCAACCGATTTGGATCCAGCTATGATGGTTAGAGGAGGACAGTGAATACTTGGCTGCTCACCTTGGGTGTCACTAGGAACTTTGCCGTCTGGTCATGTCCAGTTGCTTCTGTTTCTCCAGCTCAGAGCAGGAAAACTACTCCTTATGTCTGTCATGGATGGCTGGAATGCCTAATAAAACTTTGATTACCTTCCGTGCAAGATCTCGAAAGTCTAGGGATTGTGATTTTTTTTGTGATGCAGTTCTAAGTCTGGTAACTGCCTTTCATAAAGGAAGGGGACTGTGTATGTGATATACTACAAAAAGGAAGATACATTAGGAGCTAAGGATCAGAAGAAGATTTAGTAAGATTGTGAAATAGCACAGCCAGAAGCAGCTGATACCCATAAGCCAGGCTGTGACTGGTGATCTGAAAGGTTAGAAGGGAGCTTGTTTTGTCCTTCTTCTCTGAAATTACAGAATTTTCATATGAGTCATAATGTAGCCCACAGAATGAAATCCTAAAGCTTATGCAAGTTCTTTGCTTAAGGGATTTTTAGGAAGTGTGTGCATACATGTATGTTTATGTAAATCAATTAGAATTTCACTCACTGTAGATAAATGAATTATGCTAATACATAGTTTTGTGTTTTATAGAGCACAGCTTGCTGATGATGAAAGAACAGTTGCTGTTAGAGACTATGAATCCATATATACAATTTCTGGAAGCAGCTCACCTTCAGATATTTTACCAGTGTTATACCTTTCTTCTGAATCACCACCAAAATATGAAGAAAAAGCATCAATAACAAATAATGAATATTCACCATCTTCTTCCTCATCTTTTTCATCTATTTCCTTAGCCACATCTGACACCAGTTCGTAAAGGACTGTTGCTTCACTTAATTTTTAATTAAAATGTACACAGAGATTTACAATTTTTGAATTTATTTACATTTTGTAATAAAAGCAATAATGTTGGATGTGTCTTGATTTTTCATCTGGAAGAATAAACAGTGAAATTCGATTTCAAGAAATACTAGATAATGCTGGGCCTCTGCTAAAGTAGTCCGAAGGGAGTTCACTGCAAGAACATTAAGCGCTCATCTTGTTCTGTTACAGCTTCAGTTTCTATTTGTAGCTGTTTTTATAATGAAGGCACTAAGTAGAAACCAACTTTTTTGATTACTTTAATTAAATCTGTTTGGAGCTTCAAAAAAAGAAATAATTAGGAAGTGTCTTTATTTCTATTTTTGCATGACTTTTGTGGAAAATACTTGTTTGTGAAGGCAAAAGCCTTTACAAGTACTCTGAGAGCATTCACAAATAGGGATATTAAGACTGGTACCAAAGATGCTATGAGGAGTTTCAGTGGTTACCTTTTGGTCTGCCTGGTACCAAACAGTCCATATTTAGACTATCTCTGGTCCTTATGTAAGTATAATCCCTATGAAAATCAGTTTTAGCTGCAGTTAAGAGCTCAAAGGCAGCCTTTAGCATAGTTAATAGGCTAACAGTTTAACTGTGGTGATGACTGGTTTCAGGGGGATTATTCTGCTGTTTTATATCATCATTCATGGATTGTGCAAGGAGTGCTTATTGTGTGAGAGAGAGAGCATCACAAAGCAATGGTATCTGCGAGGTGCAGACATTACTTATCAGCAGATGCAGGAGAGGCAGTTTCAAGGAAACCCCTGCGATAAATGTTTTTAACTGACACAGCGCTTGACAGACCCTTCAGAAATACAGCCCTCTTCGCTCTTCCATCCTGCTGCAACCCCAGGGTACTGGTAGTGACCTGCCTTCAGGGTGGAGGTTCTAATTCTATTTTGTGTTTGTTTGCACCTGTTCCCAAACTGAAGGATTAGCTTGTAGGAGGTAAAGATAATTAGGAGGAACTGAGTTGCTGCTGATCTTTGACATTTTACAGCTTGCTCTGAACGCTGTTTGAGAAAAACAGACCTGATTCTGTGCCCGGAAATAGAAGTGGCAGAGATACACTTTGGGCTTGGTTCAGCCTGGTGAACTTGCTAGCATTAAAACTTTTTGCAAGAGTGGTCTCTGAATTGTTCAGCTGAGCCTCTGAACACCTGTGTGCTTTGGGACCTCAGTTACTCCTCAACTTGTCATCTACCATGCTGAATTTCAGAGAACCTGACTGTAGCAGAATGCCAGACTATGAATTAAGAACTTAAATTCCCTCCTGTTTTCTAGGGAAAGGTGATTGCTTTGCATCACCTTTCTATGAACGTGCGTCTCACCTGCTGACTGCTTTAGAGAGATGTTCAGGAGCTCCTGCATTTGCCATTTATTTCCAGTTCTGTGTCGTTCCCTCAGTCATGCTAGGACAGCTCTTTGTGCAGCCACACAAAAGCAAACCATCCAGTGAGGGAGGTATATTTAGCCAGCAGTAGAGCTGAGGGGCTTATGCACACAGAGTAATGAGCAAACACGGCACAGAGGGGGATTTAGTATGTGGGAGCTGATTAAACTGGCATGACTCAGCCATGGGAAATGTCTGTATGAAGAAAGGGAATCCACAAAAGCCAGTAGGCATTTTGTCCTCTTTTCTCTCAAACGTTTTTTTACCTAGTGAGATTTTCAAGGATGTTTCTCCTTGTATGCAATATGCAACACAAGCTATAGTTTGCTATCTTTGTGATTATTTTTTAAGCTTTTGCTTCTACTGTTTAAACAGTGGGGCCCACTGCCATGCATGATTCGTGCATACAAAGCTTTGCACGTGTCTAAGGAGTCTGTTTCTCTCTCAATTTATCCTTCTATTATATAACAAGAACAGAAGCTGGGGTATTTTACCTGTAAGATCCCATGCAACAAAGACCTATGTTAGCTTTATGCTGTTGTTCAGAACACTCATTTTCTGAAAAGGCTAAATATCAAAACATGTTTAAACAAATCTGGAAATATTTCACCATCTTTAAAAAAAATGCAGCTGCGTCTGGTGGTGAACTGAAAAAGTATTAACCTTTTCTGCTGCCTTCAATTTGCTAAGTCGGGTGTTCCCGAGATGTACCCAAGAGACTAGACAAATAAAGCAGAATATGTTGACTCATCTGAGTCTTCTGTAACAGACACATAATCTTGTTTTCCTTCAAGGTTATTGTGTTTTGATCATCTACTGCAGAGTCTTCAGGGTGGATCACTTTATTTCTAAAAAAGCAGTCTTCACTGAAACCATGATTCAGAAAGCTGCTGACCTGTCTTCAGGCTCAGCATCTGAGTTTCCTGGGAAGGATAGGTGTTACCACTGAAAACAGGGATTGAAAACAGAATCTATCGCTGTATAATTTTGAAAAGATGCTTAGCAAATAGATCAGTCTACAGCTGTATTAGCATTTTTTTTGACTAAGTTTTTCTGATCTAAGTTTTTGACTTAGAAAATCATTACTTGAAAACTCAGTGGATGTGCTGGGTGCATCTCCATAAACTGCTCAGCACTGGAGGAGTTAACACAGCCAGTGCAACAGTATTTGCTTACTGTGTTGTTGAAATCTGTTGCAACAAGGTCAGAAAATGTGAGTAAGAGGCTAGGAGGTCTGCCTTCACCACTGAAGGCTACCACTGGGTGAACGGCATTAGAGGGAGGAATTTTTGATGTGGAGAGTAGGAGTGAAATGTCTGTATTAGAAAGGAAGCAACACCCTGTAAAACTATAAAAGTAGCTTAAAATAATACAGAATAGCATTTTTATTGAGGAAGTGAGATACTTTACTGTCCCACTAATGGTACTATAACCCTCTTTCTGCCCTAAGGTTAGCTTAAGTGTTTGACATACAAATGCTAGGGAGCAAATCGACTTGGTTACTGATTCACACTTACTTAAACAGGCAAAGTGGGAGGTAAGGGTTGCTTGCCCTGTCTAAGTGAAGTTAAGGTCTCTGTTCCTCGCTGCCTGCACTGATATTGCTCTGCTTCTAACTGCAACACTGCAATCATTTGAATATGAGAGGGATTCACAAAAATATAAATGAATGCCTTTTCTATAGGAAGAGTCTTTTTTCTTGCAGCACCAGCAGCCAAAAAAATGAACAGTTAAGTCATCCGAAAAACTGAGATTGCACAGGTCTTTGCAATATTGCTATGTTTTTGGGATAGCAGCACTTGCTGGATTGCACCCACCCCATCCTTGCCCTTTGTGGTTTGTGTTGCTGTATCCATTTATCCCTTTTCCTTCCTATCTCTTCAGAGTCATGACTTGTAGGGCCAATACCTCCACATTTCTGCACTGAACATGCCAGACTTCATCTAGATCAGTGCTCCTCCCTCTATCACACATGCCTGCATCCGAACAATTAGGCGTGGAAAAGCCTTCATTTTGGTGTGCCTGCTCACAAGACAACGTTCCCCGGAGCATAAAAAGCCACCTTGCTGATAAGTGCAGTGGTGGGCAGCTGGCTGAACCTCCTCCTCACAATTTATTTATGCTTTGAGGCTGGCAGTGCAGTAGTTCAGGGGTGAAAGGCCCACTCAGAGTGGTTCTTCGTGTACTGCTCTTACGTGTGTAGTTCATGTTTTCCACTAGAGATGCCATGTACAGTTACCTTTGTCTAAGAAAAGGTCCTACTAAGTCAAATCATTGGCTCCTTAATCTCCCTTCAATGGAATGTTTCATTATTTGTACTTACTCATTTTAAAGGTAATCAGTGTACAAGACTGTGTGTTCTGCAGCTTCTTTTGCATGTTCTTTGAGTAAGCCCCTGCTTACATTACTGGCGTGTAAGAAAATAAAACCTTACTACAACAGGCTGATACTATGAACAACTATGTAAAAATAGGTAACATAAGGGGAAGAAAAAAGGGTTAAGGGATGGCCTGTCAGTTTTCACTAGAATGACACTTCAAACAGGTTAGAGAACTGAGGGGGTGCAGAGCACCTGCTTCCAGCAGCAAGCGCTGCGGGGGAAGTCTGCTTCGGTAATAGAAAATTAGGTGGAGGAACAGAAAGCAAAGTGGTGCTTGTGATCAAGGGTAAGGTCTGAAGCAGATGAGAACAAAACTGTAGTGAGTGAGATCTGAAAACAGCACTCATTCTGAAAAACCTCACTCTCAATTTTCCTTGGTTTCACAAAACTCTTTTGCTTAGGAGTCATACCAGGTAAAGGGGATGTATTTAGTGTATCAACATTTTTAAGTGAGTCTCCAGAACATACACTTATTGACAAAGAAAAGCACTGGTCTTAAAAAAATCAGTGCGATCCAGTAATCTCTTAAGACCTTGACAGCTGCCTGACTGCAGCATTACCACTTTCTGGGCAAATAGTGGGAGAAATATGGAGAAGCATAGAGGAAACTGTCTTACAAAGAGAGGACAGTGTACAGGGAAAGGAGTAATTTTAACATAGATCCTAGCACACCAAATGGAGAGTGTTTTCCATCCTATTTTAAAAGTTCAAGTGGCATTTAGCTTTGGAAAGAAAAAAAGAAGCCTGTGTTCTCCAGCTTACTGTTCACTTACTCAACAGTCATGAAGTCATGTCCTAGACCAGAGGCAGCCGTGGGATGACACAACGCCCAACTTGGAAAATTCTGATTCCAGACAGGATCTAAGGACCATTCCATAGGATTGAGGAAGGGCTCCAACACGATCCCATTGAAAATGGCAGTTGCAGAATTCTTGAATCAATGAAAGGAGCAAGGTGACACTACATCTGTATAAACTATTAGCTAGACAGCTATTATAATATAGTGCTGCTTTTAAAAGGATGTTGGAAAGCCTCAAAGATTCAGCAGTAGCAAGAATGATTCATGGTATGGAAAAACCTGACTTGTAAAGAGCAGTAACAGTTCATTCCATTAGGTTTAACAGATGCAAGGTTAAAGGTGACTTAGACTTTGGCTATAATTACCGATACAAGGACAGTTTATGTAGTATTTCAGTACTTTCTAGTTTAGTTGTCATCATACAAAACCACTGCATTGCAAGACTCATCTCTTTGCTCAAGAGGTGCAGAGAATCCTGACCAGACTTAGTGTTGTGGGAAAGGCTGATCTTGAGTGTATTTGTCAGAAGATTTGTTGACACCCTGGATAATAGGAGTGACTTAATAATGCTGAGTTTGGAAACTTCACAGCCGTTTTTTTAAGGCAGCACTAATATTCCTCAAGGTCTATGTGCTAAAAAATGAGAAAGACATCTACAATTGCATTCAGCATCAGTTCTGAAGGTGCCAAATTTGGTGAGTAGCCCTTCCCAGAAGAGAGCTGTTGTCACACTGTGTGATGTAAATGCACAGTAGACTAAAGGCACTTTTACTGACTTTGAAGAAGCAGTCTGAAAGGTGAGTTTTCTAGTTTAGAGCTATTTTTAGTCTTATAAATCTCAGGATAAGCTTGCTTCCCCAGAGCTGCTGGTAGCAGGAAATAGCATTAAGTGTTCCACTGCCTGAGCAGTAATCGATGTCCTGTGTGTAGTACCCTGCCATACTAGTCAAAACAGACAGAGTAGTTGAAGATTTTTCCTCCTTAAGGAATTACACAAAGACATTCTACCAGAACCCTCCCACAGCAATTACTTCAGTCTGTTAGGAAACAGAAAATCTCAAAATTCAATAATCTGTCTGTTTAATATGTGAGACATAAGTTCAGCAGAACAGTTCATTGTGATATGAATAAATATGCTAGGTACTTGTACAGGATAAGATTCCTCACTCTGTCAAGTTTAGCATTACAGGAGATGCTTTCTCATTCCTGCAGTTATGTGCTATTAAGGGTATTTGGGCATTATTCTGTAGAAGGTGTGGAAATCCCACAACAAAAAATGTCCACAATTAAGGGGAAATTACAGGGTAATTATGCTGCCTTCAACCAGCTGGAAAGCTTTGGCTTGCTTGAAATAACGTTTCTCCTACAGCCAACAGCTCTCCCTGGCTGTTCAGTGCTCACCATCCTGTTGCCACTTACCCTCCTGCTCACCTAGTGGTTGCCCCAGAAAAATATCAGAAAGCCTAGTTCGATATGTTTTTTAAACCATTAACTGCAAAACGAGCTGCAACAGAGGTCCAGGCATGACTATAAATGTCATGCTTCAGAGCATGGAAAAGCATTCCTAGCAATGGCCATGTAGAATTTTCCTGCAGAAAATGGAGCAGGAAGTGAAGAGCAAGGATCTCCTCACTGCTGTTGACTAAACATATGCTGTCAATATGCTGGATGCATCAGCTAGCTGGGGCCAAGGAAAAGCTGCAATAGCTCCAGCTTGCTTTTTCTTCTATCCAGAATGAGCACAGTATCATGGGTGCTAAATTAAAGAAGAAACACAAAGAGACAGGCAGCCGTGCAGGGGTGAAGCCATTTCGGAAGTGATGGTGGTAATTCAAGAAATCTTTAGTTACGGCTTCGGGCTTCACTTCCCAGACCTTTATTCTTCCAAGCAAAGTTTATTCTTTCACATGATGGACTCTGTTAACCATACACACACAAAGTTCTTGTATAACTAACCTGAACCTTCGACTTTAAACGCTCTGCCAAGTGCTTTACAAGCCCCCTTTCTCTTGAGGGAGAAGATACGTTACACTCAGTAATGGAGCAAAACAACAACAATGTAGAAGATTTCTCCTTGAATGTCTTTTCTGTCACTCCTTGTCAGCCAAACAGATCTGATGCCGTGGTGTCAGATGGGGATAAAGCTGGCACCACTCTGCTCTTTTCAGGTGTGTTTTTGGGACTGGTGGGGATCACTTTCACTGTGATGGGATGGATAAAATATGATGGCATTACTCATCTGGAGTGGACTCAGTTACTAGGGCCTATTCTGCTGTCTGTTGGGGTGACTTTTATTCTGATCGCTGTTTGTAAATTTAACATGCTTACATGCAAGCCCTGTACAGAAAGAGAGGAAAATACGTCGGAGCTTGACCAGACTGCAAGCGGACAGTCCTTTGTCTTCACCGGCATTAACCAGCCTATAACTTTCCACGGTGCTACAGTGGTACAGTACATCCCTCCGCCGTACCCATCCCAGGAAGGCGCTGCTGTGAGTCCCAGCTACCTTCACCCAGTGCTCAGCTGCTGCGGTGCTGTTCCCACCAGCACCTCGCCAGTTCTCACCCCGGGTTCTCCTCACTTCTGCCCTGCCTACACCCTGGATAACCTGGCTTTTACTGAAGATGAGAACTACGCTAATTATCCTGCAGAGAATACCAGGAATCAGAGGTACATCTTCTGAAATGCCTTAGTGTGTTTGGACACAGGGTTCTGATTATTTTAAGTACTGTATTGATTTCATAGGAAACTACAGCTGGTCCAGGGTATTATCCTTCTCAGACTTTTTTTTGTCTTTGGTAGGAATTCTTCTTGAGTAGGGAAACGTACTTTTCCTGGAAAGTGTTTTTATACAATTTAAATTCACTTATAAATGCCTTTCAATTTTAAGTCAACTAAATTTCTTGTTACTTTTAAAGATATATGTGCTCCTGTTTATGTAGGTTTTCTTATGTTTATCTTACCACTTTTGGGTTATTATGTGTACAGCCAGAGGCTTCCACTCAAACACAATCACAACACACGAGTCAGCACACAGAAAGCATTTCTGCAACAGGGCAAGAATCAGTCTGGTACCAGATGCTCCCTCCTGAATACGCCTGGTCACAACATGCTGCTCTCCCACTGTAACAAACTTCCAGTCCTTCCTCTTTTCCTAGTTTTGAGGCATAAACAAGATTGATGATGTTGCACAGCAGTATGGAGCTGCTCAAATTATACACAAAATAATTTTGTATAGTTCTTTCCTCTAAGGAAAAATATTCTAATTGTAGGAATTACTCATAATTATATCCTTTCTACAACACAAGTCACTGTTAGTTCATTTATCAAAGTCTTTTTGAAAAACTGCTGACTGACCCATTGTCCTCAGCAATGTGGGTGACAGGCATAGGCAGGGTGAAGACAAAGGTCACCTCCTGACACTTTTAAACTTCATGAAAAAACACAGCAAACAGCTGAATCTCAGTAAAACTTAATCTCATTGCATTTTCTCAAGAAGCCAGGGAGTATTTTTCACAGATAAGGCTGGCAGGATGAAGCACTGAAATTACTTGCATGCTCTGTGTTTGGTAAATTCTTTTTGCATCTGCTCCTCTTTCAGGTCAGAAGACAGTTCTGGTGAGCCAGAAGGACTGCTGGGAGACTATGTCCGTAATAGGTTGTCACCTCCACCTTACGAGGAAATATACCCTCTGGCTTCATAAAATCGTCATGGACAAGAGACAACAATCCTAAGAGAAGCCAGCAAAAATCCCAAAAATTCTTTTCTTTAAACACTTGTGTGATAAGACAGTGTGAGCAAGATCTTGGTATTTATACACAGTTCAGTATCACTGAAGATATTTAGCTGATCCCTTCCCTTTTCTCTGTCAAAATTCATTAGCCCTTTGCAATGCAGCTTAATAGCAGAGCCATTAATTATTTAGTAGTGAAACTATTAATAGCAAAGCTATTAAACTCGAAGATCTAAATCCATATTAGGATTTCCCAACAAGAAGCTTGATTTTCAGACTTGCTGAAACCAGTGTGAACTGTGAATGCACAAGATGTTTGTGGAAGATCATGATTGCTCCTGGACATTCAGCATCTATAGAAAACACTTGATTTTTTTCTTGATGTATTTTCATTCTTGATTGCTTGGGAAACTTCAAAAGTGTTCGAGTGTCTGATCTGTGAAAGTGCATATTATGTCTTAATTTTGTCTGATTATTTAGACTAGCTTCCTCATTAATAAGTCCAGTCTACAGACTCGACTTCCTCAGCTTGCTTTACCTGCACAACCAAGTCCTGTAGGCATTTTTTTGGAGCATCTTGCTTGAACCAGATCATCTTAGAACAGAGAAAACAAATAGCGACTTCTGCCCACTTTTACATAGATCTCTAAGACATCTTGCATGCATCAAACTCAGTTCCCTTCCCTGCCTGATGGGAGGCAAAGCACGGTCTCCCACCAGGAGTCCTAATAACTACTAGGTTAATGTCACTAAAGAAAACGGCATCTTTCTGAAGCCTCAACAGAGGTGTGTGATCCTACCACCTTTAAGGACTTCAACAATCACACCTGCTGCACCCCCACTCTGTGGGAGGGCTGCGGTGGAATACCTCTGAGGTCCCTTCTTATCCGAATGTGGGTATTAGGCACACAACCCAGGCTGCAGGTTGCCCCCAGAGTATCTAGACAACTGTGGGCTGTAGTGAACTTTCTTGCTCAAGTTCAGCTGGGTTCCAGGCACTGAATCCACAACAACTTGAGATTAGCTCATGTGATTAGAGAATGGTGTTGCTGAACACCAGGACTGTGGGTTTGATCCCTGTATAGGCCATTCACTTAAGATTTGGACTTGATGATCCTTGTGGGTCCCTTCCAATTAACAATATTTTGTGATTCTGTGAAATCTATTTACAGCTGTACTTAACAAAAGATGAAGTGTATTAGCTCCAAAATTTTGCAATCCAGAATGAAGAGCCAAAAAAGCTTTGCTCAGAAACTTTTTAAACCCCAGAGCAATGACAATGCTATGAGTCCTGACATTTTTATTTTGTTTTCCCACATATATTTCAGGTTCTGCTTTTGAATGTGCCAAAAAGTGCGGCAGAGCTGGACAAGCCAGTATTTCCCTATGATGATCCCGCTAGATTTGCCTATCTCCCTTAGAGGGCTCAGACCAAAAGCTGATCTCAGCTCTCACCTGCTGGAGTGGGCACCACACAAGATGCCCTAAAGGGCAATGGTCACTGTCCGAAGTGACCAAGCGGTGCACTGCTGGTGTGCCTGCGCATCAGTCTCCTGGCCTGGCACAGCACAGCTAAAAGCAGGTGTCCATTATGGAATGCACCAACTTTCTCTTAGTTGTCAATGCAGCCATCTCGGCTCTTGCCGATTTCATCCATCTGTGATTGGTCTCATTCCTCGGGGCTGGAGAAGCTTGGTGTTTGAGCACAGGCAGTTACACACCAGCGTGGTGTACCTGACAGCTGGGAGTCTCAGAGTTTCTATGCAGCTCTTCTAGCAATCAGGAGACATAGCTGTGGATGGAGATGTGCATTCAGAATGTTGTCCAGCTGCATGGACCTGCAGGTGCATACCTCCCTGTCCTGTATACTTAGAGGTTGCCAAGAAAGAAGACATTTGGAGGGGCATAAAAGAACCACCATGCTCCACAGTGATGGACAAGACACTGACAGAGGTCGTATTTGGGACACAACATTTAAACAGACTCAAAGCTCGATTAGCACCTGCAGCAGCAGCTACTGAGCAGTGACTGCAAACTTTGTGTGAGATTTTTCTCATTTGAGAAATATGGGACAAACTGTTTTTCAGCAGTGATGGCCTGGTGTTAGCAGGTAGTTGGAGAAGGGGAGGCATGCTGCGTTCAGCATGATCTCTATGGGATTGAGTGAGAGAACAGAAGATCTAAAAATAAATGCAAGTTTCTCCTATGGTAGTGTCTTGCTCCTTTTCTGGAATTTACACAGAGGTGAACTCATCCTCCCTCCACAGCAGGAAACTGGAAGGTCCCAAATCCCCAGTTAGTTCCACATGGACAGAGTCCTGCACTTAGCACATAGTTCTGCTGACTCCAGCAAGCACTGCAGTAGCACAGAGGTCAGGCTTGATGGATCCAGTTGCAGGACTAGGGTCAAAATTTCTGCCCAGTCACCCTCCCCCACAACAAGAAAGTCAAACATCAGAAATTTTTCCTGGTGCTCTTCCTTCTCACTGCCACCCCCTCCCCCCCCCCGGCATAAGTTTCATGAGGTAATATCTTTATTTCTATTACATCAAATCATACTGACAGAGTAAATAGAAGAAAACCCAGAAGGTTGCAATGTGGACTCCATATTGATTTTAAAGTTTACTTCTAGCGACACTATATTCATTGAAAAGAATTGAAAGAGCCCTGGGCTTCTCTTTAGAAAGAAGATTGAATATTAAGTTTAAATAGCTACATATTGAAATGATCTTGACCCATCAGATTAATTCTGCCTGAATTCTGTGAGAGTCTTTTCATGCTCAACAGATATTTGAAAAAGTCCAGGGTGGTGACATTTCCTTGCTGTACTGAGTCCTGGTCATCAGTTTTAAGAACAAAGACAAGTTCTATAAAGGCTTTTTCTTCCTTCTCTTTCTTCCACATTCTACTTTCATCCTTTTTTTCTGTTTTAACAGTCTTTTTAACTTTAGGGTTTGGAGGGGGGTGCTGGGGGGGTGTGTGTGTGTGTGTGTTTTCTTTGGATTTGGGGGTGGATTTTTGGTTTTGTTTTTACTGTGATATAACCATCACATGGATTCACTTCTTAGCATTAAGAGTTCTTTCTGCCCTATGATGAGTGAAAGAACAAACCTTTTTGGCCAAGTCTTCAACCAAGGTGAACTGTCGCAGCCCATCTAAATTGTACTGATGTAACTTCACAAAGCACCTGGAAGACTGTATTTGAGATTTTGCTCAATCTACTTTTAATTTAAGACGGTGCTCTTTAAGCAAAATTGCGTTCTACCACGTTGCCTTCAATGCTAATGCAGACCTGCAGAATATCGGGTTTTTAATAGTTTAAGGTGTCTTGCACTCTAGTCATAGTGGCAGAATGTTGTATGTATTTTCAGCTATGTAACCCCGCATGGGTTCTTAGGATTTTTCCTAATATAACTCTATTTGTAAGATTTTGATCATAAACTTGTTAACATATGAAATCAGTAGAGACATGTGTATTGATATGAAACTGAGCATGATCTACTAATTTCAGTAAAAACTCTGCGCAGAGCTTCTCTAAGATCAAGGAGCTATTTCCAGGCACTGAATGCTACATGCTGCAGCGTGCAAATTTCTTCTCGGATTAAATCCAAAGTCCGCTTTTTAACACCGGCGCTGCCGTATCTGAGAGTCAGTACGGGAATGCAGCAGGCACGGTTCGGTTTGCTGTGCTTGAGCAGCACTTTGCCCCAGCAGCCGAATTCCACCAGCTGCTGCCGTTCCTGACACCGCTGCTCCCGCGCGAGTGATGCTCCCCAGCGCAGACCACGCACGGGCGGGGGCGCTGAAAGCCTTCGAAGGGCTATTTTTAAACTGAATCGGGATTTAGGAAATCTGGGTCTCGGGAAAAAAAAAAAAAATAAATAAACCTGTAAGTAGGGCTCGTTCCTCTCCAGAGAGCCCTGGTGACGCACACGGTGGGCCCCCAGCACGGCGGCCCCCTCCTCGCAGGGAGGATGCTGCAGCCTCCATCCCGCGTGGAGCCCGAGCCCCCTCTCCCTGGGGGCCGTGTCCCAGCTGGACCGCGGGCGAGGGGCTCCCCCCGGGCCGGAGCGGTGTTTGCCCGGCTGTCCCGCCGCGCCGGCAGCGCCAGAGGGCGCCGGGGCCGCCGGGCGCGGCCGCGGCTGCGGAGATGCTGTGCCAGAGCGGCAGCTCCGCAGGCGCCGCCGGTCCCCTCCTCTGCCCACCCGCCCAAGTGAAAACTGTGCGGGTTTAAGGAGATTTGTTCCCTCACTGACTCGACGGGTGTCAGAAGTGCCAGAAGTGCAGAGCCGGCAGTTTGTAAACAGCCCCTCGTTGTGAGACAACTCGGCGTTTCAACCCGGCGAGCCGAAGATTTTGTTCTTTGCTACGAATACTAAAGATGCCTTTGAAGAGTATCCTGTGGTCTCTCACAACCGAGAGTTGGCTTATTCAAGAAAAAAACACTGGTGGTGAAAGACCCAGTGAAATCGCCAAAGAACAGGCGCTTCCCATCACCGCTCTCACAGCAGGAGTGGACACATCTGGAAGGACTCCGGCTTGAGAGTAGACGCTGCACAGTGCACTCACATGCATCCCCATCTCCTCCTCCTCACCGCTGTGACCTAATGGGACAGGCTTCTGCCTGCATGAAGGAGCAGGAGGGAGTCCAAGGGTCATTTGCAAAGAACTAGGGCATGCTGTTTGTATACAGCACCTACGATAATCTGTGCCTGCTGCAAGTATCATTATTGGTTCCACTTTAGCTGTCAGGGTGAATAGACATCAACAGGACGTGCTGAACGTCGCTGTTGCTGCTCCATCCCCAGTGTGAATCAGTGTGTCTGTCAGAGAAGCATACAGCAGAGCCAGGTGGAATCTCATGAGCTGTGCCTGCCTTAGCTGAGCAGCGCTGCTCAGCGGGAGTGGGTCTGAAAGGGAAACAGCAGGTGCAGAGAACCCGGTGACCGCATGCACTGCATGTTGGAGAGGTTTATATCAGATTTACTCCTGTGGACTGCATGCTGATTAGCAGTTGAAATACACATTGTTCTCTTGTGGTGTATTTTCTGGTACAGCTACATCCAATAGAAATTATTAGTCTCACACCTGTGATGTGATGTGATGTGATGTGATGTGATGTGATGTGATGTGATGTGATGTGATGTGATGTGATGTGGTATGACAAAAAGCCTCACAAAGCAGGTGAGGAGTGTAGGGAGTCTCTTCAAAAGCACCTGATTTAGAGACACTTGTTGCCCTACAGACATGGGATGACTTGCAGCAGCTGCAGGAGTTGCATGTGGTAGAGCAGAGAGGCTTCTCTCAGCTTCCTGACAGCAGTGAGCTCATGGGAGAGCCTTTCCCAATACTGACAGAAGTTACTTTGAGAGATCTCACAGTACAGTGTCGACACCTCCAAAGGTACGTGTAGTCTAATTCTGAGATGTAGCAGGCTTGTGCCTTCCTGAGCAATAATTGCAAAGTGATGGAGAAGTTTTCCCACAGGGAACAGGAAAAATTACTCAGTAGCTCTTGTGGTCTTGTACCTCATTCCTTACGTGATAACAGCACAGGGTCAAGGGTAAATCAGTAATGGCATGATTGTTTGTATCTGTGTCGTGTGTGGCATCTCTAATGAGCAATTGATTATATCTACACATGCTATTTAGCAAGCACCATGGGACATGCTCTAGCAGAGTAGCTGCTGTACTTCATTTGTAAAATCCTAGAATGAGATTATTGCTGTCCTCTTCGGGTTATATCATGTCAGATTTTATTTTGTTTATTTTTTTAGTTTTGCAGATGAATCATCACTCTATATGTAAGTTGCTGTGCTTGCTTCTTAGGGAACCGGGCTTGCTATTTAACAGCCCTGGGTAGATGACCCGATAATTTCATGTTTTGCATAGCTGCAGCGTCCTCTTTACTTATAGTTCAGCGAGTCTGCTCAAGAGCTTAGCTCTAAGGTAAAGCTTCATGCTCTGTCAGCCAAAGACATACCTAAAGAAATACAGAAAAATAATGCAGTCCAAGGACATGACTTCCAAAGGAAACTGCACATTTTAAACTTCTCGTTGTGAAACTAGTGCTAGCTTCCATGTTAATGGGCACTGCTTAGTGTACCCTTCTTGTTTTTCTGCTGCTCTGCAACCCAAACCCAGCAAGAAACAGTCAACACTGGCAGTCAAGGCGGCATTGACTTGTCACATTGCCTTTTGTCCCCAGGCACCTGCCACACATCCCTGTAGTCAGCTGACAGAGCTTTGCCTCACACAGAGGCCTGGAAGTTTGAGAAGGCTGTGATTTGCACCTCTTTGCTATTTCTGTTTGTCACCATTTGTTTTTCACCATTTAACATGCCACCTTCTGAATTTATGTAGAGCAGGACTGCAGTTACCACAACACATGCGTCATGAAAACTGTTTCATTATCTTTTTCAAAAAACACATGCATTAGATAACCATTTAGCCTCACTCTGCTTATAACCTCTTAAGGGAGGGAAGAAAATAAACTAAGACTTCAGCAAAAATTAATCACTGCTGAACTCTAGAGGTGCTGTAGGATTTTTTTTGCTACAAAACAGCGGTTCCCTGCAAAATCTTTCACAAAAATGTACAGAAAGAGAAAAGTTATTGTAAACACACGTCTATAATCCATCAATACAGTGATCTTATTTATTTTGATAAAGTATTAAGAGAAGATAAATTTTTTTTCCTGTATTGGTTCAAATAAGTCTATTATTGTTATTGTTATTATTATTATTATATTTCACTTCTCTGGATTTTGCTCTCAAATCAGAGGTACTTGAGTGTTTTGCAATGTGCCAACACTGCACTATTGTAGAGCTTTCTATGTTGTTTTGGTCTTTTGCAGACAGACAGGTGCTTTGTCCTCTTGCCGTCCACACTGACTGGACAGGGACTGAGCAGGACACCTATGGACAGCACTGTGCTGCCACAGGAGCAAACATAGATACACATGAACCCAGCACACACATGCAAAGACTGGAATGACTTGTTTAAAATCAACTTCTGCAGGGCTGTGTCGGTGGGAACTGGACTAATATGCCAGTTGATGAGAGACTGCAGCCCTGGGAGCATCAAAGTGGAAAAGATTTGCACGACTCCTGCTGTGGTAGGCAATTGCACGAGCCCTTTCATAAATTGTTCAAACTCCATGTTAGAATTAGTAAGGATTTGGCCTTGCTTTTAATGGAAGGTAGGAAAAAGTCAAGAAGAGAAAGAAAGACTCAACATGGCAAAAAAGAGAAAACCAGGTAATGGTTAGGGGGGGAAAAATAAACTACTTTTACGTATTACGATACCTGTTTTAATGCTTTGCCTTCTCTGTCCATACTCTGTGTGTTGCTCTTGACAGTTGATCAAAATCAAGCAACAAATGTGTTAATCTTTAATGTTTACTTAGCCATACAGACCAAGAGGTGGTGACCCACAAGGCAGCATTACTGAGATGGTTTTATTTTACTTTACATGTTCAAGTATTTTATGTTACCTTCCTGGTTATTTTTACAAAAAACAACCTCTCCTACATCTGTTTAGGAAAAAAAAAATCCAAATGAGCTGCAAAACTATGTCCCTGCTTCCAAACAAGTAGTGAAACCTTAATGTGAATAAACATGCCATAATAATTAAAGCTGTGTTTGTGATCTAACTGGATAATAATTCACTTGTAATATCATCAGCTCAGAATGAACATCAGCATAAGTCTTGTTGGTGCAGGTGTAACTTAATGAATTCAGGCTCATTTTATCTGGCTCTTAGTTGCTTATATTGGTGTTGGGAGCATTAGGTCCACCAATTTTTCGTAATGAGCAACACCATTAAACTGTCACAGAGCAAAATAAATCAGAGATTTTCCTTAGACCCCATAAAACAACTAACAAAAATGTTGTGGTTGCCAGATTCACCGTGTGCTTTTATACATCCAGCAAACAGAACTGACTATAACCCTTTCCCTCCAGCTACTATTTTTGCTGTTGTTTCAATAGTGTATGAAAATCTATGTGAAAATATAAGACAAGTTAGCTGGCCTGAAGAGCGCACTGTCAAAGGCATAGAGGTGATAGCAGGTTCCTGAATATAGCACAGGATCTCTGCTTGTATTCTTCTCTGCTGCACTGGACACATATTTTAGTCAAGTTAAATACACAAGCAATGAGGTCAGAAGAAAGTGTGTGATTGCAGAGTCGTGTCACGAGCCCATTTAGAACATCTTGAGTTGTATGATTGCATGTAATTGATAATCACATGCGGACATGCCTCAAATGCTCACATCTTGATTTAACCTATTGACACAGGTCTGTATTAAGTCACTGAAGACTGAAGAGCAAGAGTGGAAATACTAGGAAAAAGTACCCATTGGTATTTTTCAGAAGGTGATGTTATTGTTCATTGTTCATTATCAGAGGATAAATTCTTTTCATTGTTCATTTAATTGGCATCAAAATACATTTTATAATAACAATATGTACAAAAATATTTCATAACTTGTATCTTGCAGTTGAATTTTCCATCTTTCACTTACTAAAGAACCACCTAATCCTAATTTGACACCCTTCAACAGCAGAATATTATGTTACCTAGTTCTCTTTTCTCTCACCATTGTGAGAGTACACTTTGCCTGACCTGCTGCAGAAAACTGAGAGAAATCTGATTCCAAAGTGACAAATTACACACTGCTTTTCATGCTTCATATGTGAATATGTTTTTCAGCCCTCTGTAGAAACTTCTAAGATGCTCATTATCTGCAAGACTAGAATAAATTCAGCCATGGTTCCATAGGTGCAACCAATTAAAATAATATTACTTGCTCACAGGTACACCAGGATGACCCAATACACATGAAAAATAATTACCTTCATATCAGGTATTTGTTGTCATTTGCCAGCCAGCTATAGGACCTGAAGAATATGATGAATACTTCAAGCCAGTTTTAATCAAATAGCTGCCAGAAAACGCCTGAAACAGAAATCTTCACTGCTTTTATAAACACTTTTTAATTAACATATGAATAAACTGCATATTTGAATTTTCACCAACAAAACTGTTTCCCCCAGGAAATCACAGTTAAAAGCTGAAGTGAATGTTCCTTTAGAAAGTGCTCTTTGTTTATAGAAATAGTCTTAGCAGTTAATGGTTGGCAAGGCTTCAAACTTAGAATTACATTACATTGGTAATTTTAACTTTGTCATCTTAAATAGATCCAGTTTGGATGTATGAATACAAGCAAAATAGGACAGCTCTCAAAGAACTGCCTTTAAGCAGGCTTTATTCTATCCCATGAAGCTTTGTAATTCCTTCTGTTATTATTAATAGCTGTTAAGTGCTGACAGCATGCTTGGCACTGAATGAAACGCAGGAGCAGACATGGTTTTTGTTAAGGGTGGCCCTCGGGAGGTCATTTACTGTGTGTAACAACAACAACTTTATTGGAGTAGTAACCCACTAACACAGCTGCAGCCTGGGTATCAGGAGGTGTCGCTGTTTAGACGAAAGAGGGTTGTGTACACGCATGCAGGTATGACTCCTTTTACACGTTAACATGTCCACGGCTAGCAAGGCTATCAGCTGAGCAGACAAGAGTTTTGGAGGCAGTCAAAGGAAAGCTATGGCCCAGAATGCCATTTTGCAGGGTTTACTCCCTCAGCTAGGGGGTGTGCAAACTATAGGGATGGGCCAAGCACTTAGGAGTTTGACAGATTCTCGATAAAATGTAATGAAAGGACAACCCTCTGCTGCTGGAGGTTATGGCAGGGTCAGACACNAGAGGGACCTTGAAGGTACCTTACGTAGATGGCTTTCTTTCGAGCCAGGAACTGTTGAAAAATAGTGTTGAGGAAATGGTGTGGAAGACAGCTGCAGACCCTGACTCCTAGACAGAGGGCTCCTGAATCCCTGAATCCTCCTAGAGGGAGCTGAAGCACCAGAGCAGAAAACAATTTCTGCTCTTCTGCTGCAGGTAAAGCTGGCAAGCCCAGCAGACACCATCTGTCTGCAGTCACAGAGACAATGCCAAATTCCTGACCTTCAAGGTCCTATCAGATGCCATTGGCCAGTTTTAGCTAAGCCAAGATGAGAGGTCTACTGCATCATCACCTGTGGAGGGTAGAAGAGAGGGAGGAGAGGCAAACCTCACCAAGTTCACACTCCAAGATGTATGTGAGCCAGGAGCTTTGCAAGGGACCTAGTCAGGTGCCTGTGCAGTGCCCGGAGCAGAGGAAAAGACGACTTACTCCTCCCCAAAGCTGACTGACTTCCCAGTAATGTCATTGCTGACTCCCTCCACTCAATGTGAGCAGTTCTCATCCACCAGTGTGTCTGACCTGACACATAAGTGCCACAAAGGGCAGGACTGTCTGTCCTCTGGTGTCCTCTCCTTTGGCTCTGCACTGATACTTCCAGGTAGTAGTCCAGGTAGTACTCTTGATGTTGTGGCTGGGCTCATGCTTGTGTCTTCTTCCCCAGGCCTCTGCTCTGCTACTCCAGCCATGGCCACAAACAACCTTACATCAAGTAAGGCTGGCTGGGTGTTTCTGACCTGTAAGCAAGAAGGATAAACCTCCACATAAATAGATGCTGCACCATGGAAAAGGTAAATTACCCCTAGGTGTACAGAGGCTGGTCAGTGATAGTGGCAGGAAAAAGTAGGTCCAGACAGGTCAAATAGTTCTCTCAAAACTGTTTATCTTATTTTCATTTTAATTGCCTGGGTGTCTTGTTTCCTGCTGCACAAAACCTTCCTGCCCTCTTCAACATCACCTACTCTAGAGCAAATACTAACAAGCCTCTTCCCCTCTTTGCTGTCTGCTTTCTCACACTAATTTTAGATGCATCTGGTTTTTGAGTACCTATGCTAAAAGCAGCAAAACTGTCAAAAAATGCTCAATAACACTCTAAAAATACATGGTTTTAAGGTCTTATAGCTGGGTACTCCAAAAAATATTAATTTAAAAGTCATTAGTCACTTGCGGCCATTTGAGCTATATAATATATTAATTAAATGGATATTTTTAACTTCCTAAGAAACAGCCTTGCTTTCCATACTCTCATATGCAGTGTTCTCAATGTTGTTAAAATCTGCTTTTCTGTAAACCCACTGGTTCTGTTGTATTAACACTTGAGTTTGCAAAGGCTGTTCCCTGCACAGTGTTTAGAGGAGTTACACCCATTTGACCACGATGTACTTTTAAAAAGAGCATTGGACGGGGTGGCACGGGGGGAATGTCTGCAGGAAATGCTTAGTGACTGTGCAGAATGAGCTGGTTTTGTATCATTCCTCTGCTGGGAATGTGCTCTCAAACCTCACACAAGCAAAGCTGTGACAGGTTGATTTGCAGACAGGCACCACGAGGTAGACATTTTCCAATGCATCAGAGGGATCTGAGATTATAAGTATCCTGTCCAGATTGCTGGGCTCTGTGACTGCATTACAAGAGGGAGAAGTTCCAGCAAGGCTAGAGCTAGTTGCCTCAGGTACTGGAAATCATGTAGAGGGAGCAGCTCGGAGGGCTGAACAAACTGTTCGAAAAGCTGAGTAAATATTCACGCAGTTCACCCATGATGCTACAGCTGGACTATGAAGAGTGTCACAGTTTTTTGACTGTGCTGCATCATGTTGCAGTGGCTATGAAACAGATCTCCCCCTGGCTTTTTGCACCAATATGGTGCAAATATAATCTTAGTCTAAGAAAATATACAAGCATCTCATTTTCCAGATGATTATGATTGTGACAGCAGAAATAATATATCTGTTACAAGATAGTGAATAGGAAGCACTTCAAAGAAGGGACAGTTCTCTACATTGAAATCAGTATTTATGTATCCCTGGTTTCTCCTTTACTTTCAAATAAAAATCTAAACTAAAAAACTTGTGTATCCAGAAGATGTCTTCCTCCCCCTCACTATTTACTACTGTTTACTGTGTGTCACATACTACTGTTCTTTCAGCCCAAGGCCATTCCCCGTCTCACTCCTCAACCACACATCCACTTGACATGTCACCTCTCACTGCTTCTTGTTTCCTTCTGAACTTCAGCACAGAGCATGCTTGGTTCAATTGTTTTTTAAACATTAACTCCTCCACCATCACACAAAAAAGAGCAACTTTGTGTATCTACCATAATAGTGGTCTCTTTATTTTCCTGTTGTGTTAGTAAATCAACATTTCACTTTTCCAATGCCGTTGCAAATAAGATAGTCATAAAGGCATTTTCAAGTAGGCTTTGAGAAGGATTAAACATAGGGTTACAAAGCGTCCTAATTAAGGCACAAAATAGGCCTGGCAGTCTTCACAGTACTTAATATGTAACCTTCTTCCTATCTCTTAAACCCAATAATCTGCAAACCACCACTATATTGGAGGATTATATCTGCTATAACTTATGTCAGCTTGGATCACACCCCTCCCTCTTTCTTAAACAATGTTTGGCAGCCAACTGAGTGTGGAAACTAGACTGTTTTACATTAGCCAGAAGTACATTTAAATCATTCTTACTAAATGATTTATTGTGGATTACAAATTCTTATACGGCATTTTAAGTTAATGATTAGGCAAAGTAATATATCACTAAAATGATTGGGTGCACATGTATTTAGCTTCCATGATTCTAAATTTCTCTTTGGTTTGGAAGACTTCTTTGCATTTATTTTCCCCAGCTGAAGGGGAAAAAAAGGAGAAAAGTGTAGAACACTCTAACATTTCTGCCTGTCTTCTTAAACTATTGATTAAGTCAAGAGGATTTTTGTCCCTACAGAAGGGTCAGGTCATGAGGAAACAGTGGTAAGTTGGTTAGTGCTCTTCAGACAGATATTGGCAGGTGTCAGTATTGCACAGCATTTCCTTGCCCTACACTGTCCCAGTGAGAGAAGGAAAAGCTGGACAAAGAAAGATTAAGTCTTTATATCAAATGAAGAAGTGAATGAACCATCTGTAAAGACAAGATGTTGTGGCAGAATACGTAAACTATCTCACAGGAAAAACAGAACAGACAAAACAAAGCAAACAAAACCACTGACAACAAAACAAGCAAACAAACAAACAAAACTGTACTTATTCTCCATGCACAGGCATTTCTGAGGAGTTCTAAAAATTGTAGGAGTCCTATCACAGTGGAAAAAAAGGGATTTTCTGACTTTGTCTAGCAAGTGGACTTTGATACCCAAGTGAAAGAAAGGTAGAACACAATAATAAAAGGTGGGCTGTTACACCAGATGCTCACAGGTGACTGGAATTCTTAAAAAGAAACAGTGATGTACAATAAATTATTTGTTTAATTTATCGCTACGGGCCAGGATCCTGCAAGTGCTGGAAGATAACAAGCGACTTTGCATTTACAACACACATGAAATAAGGAAGACAATTCTCTCTGCTGCAGAGGTAATAAAAATGAAGGGAGCCATTCACCAGTGCAAAGTTACTTGCGTGTAACTGTGTGCAAATCAGGACTCGTGGCCCTCACCTTCTGGTCTGTTGCGTGCAAACAGCTGCCCAGTTGGTTTCACTGGGGCTGTGTGAGGCTGCAGTGATCCATTCATATGAGCCTTGTTCTTGGCCTAGCAAAACCAGGCCAAATATGCATTGCGTACTCATTTTGGCATCAATCACATCTTCCATCTGCAGTTTCAGGTTGCTGACAAATAACAGACAGGATTACCGCAATATTTATTTAACTTATTAATGCTGTTAGGTCTCAAAAGCATGTAGGGAATAAAAAAAGTGCCAGATATGAAGGAGTGATCTGATATTCATTATTGACTTCTGCTTGGATTTCCCTAGCCACTCCTCAGATGTCCAACATATTCTGTAACAGAGCAGACTTCATATACTTCTCAGAGAAGTCTACCACAGGGCACACTACAAGGGCGATTTCTGCCATCATTATTCTTCACTAAACATTTTTAGAGAAAGGCACCTCTCTCTCCTTACAACAAATCCAAAGATGTTAGGTCTTCTTCCTCAGCCAATGCCAACACTCAAGAGGTGACATGAGGAGAGAAGCTGGAACAAGATTTCAGATCATCAGACAGGGCCAAGGCTGTGTATTGTCCCTAGGACAAAACTGAGAACCACTGCCAATCATAAATCATAGGCATAAAGCTTTTTGGTGGAGAAGTAGATTGAAATGTATGATGTTCAGGACAAGTGTCCAGAAAGGGGATTCAAGAGAAATCTAATCCTGAAATGAACAATGCAGAGATAACAATAGCAACGTGAGCTTACTCGAGGGAAAAAAAATCACAGATTCTTACCCCATAAAGTCATGAGACTGCAGCACAATAAAGAATGGAAGCTGACAGAAACTAAGGGAACACCAATCTGTCTGGACTGAAATCAAAAATTCAACCCAAATTGTCCAGGTTTCCTCTACAGTGCATGTACACCTAATAAAGAGGAATAAGAAGATGGCCCAAGCAGTTACAAGATGGGACCACAGAAGGGGCTCACAAAGAATGCTAGGGACAGGGGAGCACCTGAAATCCTATCCAGCACCTGATGGATATATCTGTGGGAAACTGTCTCCACCTGCATAAAAAGTATGTCCTAATACCTCCTTTGGATCGTATTATACATACACAGAGTATGAAGTTACCTCAGGTGAAGAAAATGTTACCATTATCTATATAGTAAAAAAAAAAATCTAAAAAAACCGGATTACAGCATTTTCTCTGGAAAGAGGAAGGATGGCTTCATTTCCTTAGCTTAGTAACAGGTGGCTCAAACCTGCCTTATCCACAAAAGCACCGACATTCCATATTCTAGCTGCATGGAGTGAAGAGTGTAGGTTAACACAGAGAGTAAGCACTGCTCAACCCTCATAAATAGCATCACTTGGAAGGCATGGGAGTTCTGGGGCTTTGAGTCCTCTTCTGAGATATTAAAACCAGAAGCATTAAATGAGAAATATTAGCAGAACAGGAAGTAGGTACCAGAAGCATAACTGAATGCCTGAAAATAAAGGATCCAGAGCTGTACTCCCCTTGCACTGGCAGTGCAGCTTAGATATTCTCATGACAAATGAGAAACATAGATTTCATTTAAAATTTTTTGGCCTCTGAGACTGAGAAAGGCATTGAACTCAGGTGTCTCACTTCTGTCACACTGTTACATATATAATGGGCTCCATCATTCAGTCCTGTATTTCAAGCTGGCATCTGGCAGCATACTTTATCCAAAATAAATTAGCTCCAAAGTCAGATCTTCCTGGTGTCTCCTAGATGAGCTTAGAATTGCCCTGTTCACATAGGTCACATAGGAAAGTGCTGGTTAGGAACAAAATTGACAAGAATTTAGTTAAGATTTCAGTGTGAAACTGAAGTCTCAGGATTGATGCATCAGCCCTCGGGGAGGGAAAGGGAAAGAGAAGGACTAGGTAGCAACCTTTAGCAAAATTATATAACGGTACCCTTAAAGATGGCAAGTCCTCCTACACATCCAGTGAAGCCTGGTATTGACTGGGGCACTCGGGTTTCCGGATTTTCAACAAACTTATGTAAGAGTGATGGTCTTAGGGCTTAGAGTAAAATGATTCATAGTAGGTATGTAAATTTCTAGAGATGTTACACAGCAGCCCAGTTGGAATTTTGTGGGACCCAGTGGTCATTCAGTTCTTTCTCAGCCCTTTCTAAATACTATTGTACACCACCCCAAGAGATTGCATAAATTGTCCAATGTTACGCAAGAGGACAGTAAAGGTAAGACAATTCTAAGCATTAGTTTGTGTTGCTTCTTCTTTCAAAAAGGTGAAGTCTGGGACGTAAGAGTTTTGTATGTACTATTTCTGAGCTCGAAGAAGAGCAATCTTTGCTAAACAGTCTCCTTATAAAGACCCAAGATAAAATCATTATGGAATTTATTTTTTTCTTCTGGCTAAGACAGCAGGATTGAGCCTTAAAGTATCTTTGTTAAACTAGTTAATAGATTATTGTCCAAAATAAACATATTTCAGTAAGTGCAAGACTGTTTTTTCCTCCCTCTTTCTGTCTTTTGTTCAACTTCAACTCAGCTATTTATGATTCATTTCATGAGCCACTAGGTTTTCTCTGAAGGCACTAAAAAGGGCCAGAGCTATCAAACAGTTTTAGTGACTAGTGCCAACAAGGAACTGTTTTCCTCCATGCTATAAAACAGGCACTGTCAATAGACTACAACCGGCAATAAACTATTAAAAAAGGAATTTATGATGGCTTCTTATTATCCTCCTGAAATAATGTTGTTACAAGGCTGCCCTTTCCAGTCCTCCACACAGATCACATGGCAAGTGCCTAACAAAGGGAAAGGCCCAGATCTGCAGGGACGGTCTGCAAAGAGCCCAGGAATTGCCCCACGTTATATGGGCACACACACCACACCAGGGTTTCAAAGCAGCAGAGAAGTTGTCCCACACTGGACTTGGGCTTGTCACACACAAGCATTTGATTTAAGGTGGAGCCTTAATTAACTTATATATAGAACATGTTGAATTGTTTTAATAGCTAAATATCAAATTATGAAGGAATGTCTATTATTGTTTAGCGAGGAATTGGTAAACCACAAGGATAAAATAAGAAATGGCAAAATCTCAAATGCAATCAGATCTGCCTCTTATTTTAGATTTCTAAAAATCTCCCAGTTCTAGCCCTTTTCCCTTCCTCTGCAACCCTATTACAGGCTTTCTTCTTTGCTGAAGTGTCTGCCTGTGTTAAATTGACATTTGACTATGACACTGATCTGTAATTGCTATAAATTGTGGTATACGACTTGCATTAACAGAGATATCCTATCTTACTCCAGTTATTGAAATGCTGCCTTCAGTAAATATTTTAGAAAGAAGAAAACGATACAGTTCATACTTCAGTGTCATTTGGATTGACTACTCCTGGTCTGGACCTTCACACTGTGTTCCTCTTGTATCCTCTGTATGTCAGACTGGAGACACAGACTGAGGTCAAAGCTGAAGGCACAGCCCTGAAAGGATGTCTCTTAATAACGAGCAGCTCTCAGGAATGACAGAGAGGGTCCTAAAGGTTTGTAGAAAGAGGAAAGGTGTGGTTTGAAGAGCTTAAGAGAAAAGAAATATTTTTGTCTAGAGAAGGAAGGACTAGGTTGGGCTAAGAAATAGAACGAAAACTGACGTGGCGAAATGGGCTGGAAGGGCACTGTTACTGAGATTTGGATTAAAAAACAAAACAAATCAAAACAACCAACCAAACAAAAACAACAACAAAACCAAAACAAAACAAAAAAAACCCAACAACCAACTACAAGGATACATTTGCAGCGTTAAGGTTTCTCAGTGTCCTGATCACTCGCAGTAGAGCTATTGGGAAAGAGGGGAGTTCTCCTCTTGCCCATGTCGCTGCAAAAGAGTAGTTGCCTTATACTCTGTTTCTGAACAGTGCATCTGGAGGAGAGAAGATGTTATTTAATATCAGATGTTATCCTGAGAACACAACACTTATTCTCAGCAAGGCACTATTTTTAAATCCAGTTTTGTAAATTTTATGAACTCCAAACAAAGAAGGTACGCAGCAGAAAATAATGAAATAGCATGTCTAGAGACCTCAAAGGAAAAATAACTATCTTACTAACAGAAATTTTTACAAATAGCATCTATATGGTAAAAGCACATATCAGCAAGAGTTAAACTGCTGCTGAGACTATAACACTGAGTTTACAATGTTTTCCTTTATTATTTCTCACTGAAAGAGACAGTCCTGCCTGTGATTGTCTCTCACTGGCTTCTTGACCTCACAACTCAGTTATGATCGCATCTCTACAGTGAGAGGAGCAACAATTAAAATACTGAGTCAATGAGAAGCCATAAATCCTGCAAAACCACTGAAGAAGAAGAAGAAGAAGAAGAAGAAGAAAAGAAGAAGAAGAAGAAGAAGAAGAAGAAGAAGAAAAGAAGAAGAAGAAGAAGAAGAAGAAGAAGAAGAAGAAGAAGAAGAAGAAGAAGAAGAAGAAGAAGAAAAGAAGAAGAAGAAGAAGAAGAAGAAGAAGAAGAAGAAGAAGAAGAAGAAGAAATCACATTCTATTTCCACAGCACCTTCTGCCCCTTGCAAGACGCCCATGGTCTGCAAGCACCCACCCAGAGACCCAGGGCGTGGAGGGGGAGCACAGCCTGTGGCTGGCCGTACAGAATATTATCCCCTTCCCTGTGAACTGCTGCAGTGAAACACGGTCATTAATTATTATTTGGCTCTTTTTATCATCGTATGAATGGTCTGAAGTGAAACCATCACCTTTCACTTAGCCCTGAGAGAACTGCAGGAAAAAACCGAGATCTTTAAAATTTATGGTATGGCAGCATTTTTAAAGCAAAGAGCTTTGGAGGCAAGTAAAAAAGAAAAGTGTTTAAGTGTGCATGAACAGAGAGAACCATTTAATTAAAAGCATGAAAGAGGACTAAAGACTACATTCATTCCTGCGTTTTGGTAACATATGCTATACTTGCCTGTGAATAGCCACTGCAAAAGCAACTCAGATTAGTGGTTTTGTGGATGAGGGATGGAAACTCTGACGAGTTCAGCTGTGGAAATCTTACATGAACTAGTACGTATGTATGGGGATGGGGCGGGGGGGGGAAGCAGGGCGAAAGGGAGGGTGGCGGATAAGGAGAATTTTTTTTTTTAAAAAGCCAAAAAAAAAACCCCAAAAAACGAAACCTATAGAAACTCCGACTTGCAGGGATATTTTTCTAATTATCACCTTGTCAAGATACAGTTGCGTACTTCCAAAGCCAAGTTCTCCCTCACTAGCATGGGTTTTGCGCTCTCACAAATGTTCTCCACTTCCGTCCCTTCCTCTCCCTCTCCCTCCCTACTTTCCTCCCTCCCTCCCTTCCTCTCTGACCTTTCCAGGGGTTTGTACAAATCACCCACAAAAATGTCCCCGGGAGTTGCTTCGCGGTGCTCGGAGCCGGCGGGCGAACGGGGCTGTACAAGAGGTACCCGCTCCCGCCGCCCGGCCACGGCCCCTCCGTGGCACAGACAGCAAAAGCCGTCTTTCTGGGCCACGCCATATCCTCCACACAGACTCGAAACACCCTCTTTTTCCTGTTGATAGGTAGCCCTCTGCCAAGCTCCTCGGTAAGACACCGCACATTTTAGGACAGAGCCTCAGAGCGGTCCGCGGGGAGGGAGGATCGGAGGACGACAAAAAGCAGAGGTGTTCCCACTGGGACTCCTGAGGATCCCTCACAAGTCCGCTGACCCCAGAGCGGGCATAGCTGAAGCCCCGCAGAGGCGAGGTCCCCTCCAGCATCCTCCGCCGCAGAGTCCGAGTCGAGGCGGAGAGCCCCGGNGTTGAGGATGCGAGCGGCTCGGCGGGGGGAACGAGAGCAAAGAGAGGTCCGTGCGCCCCCCGGGAGTGTGGGGGGCTGCGAAGGGGCGGCGTTCTGATTTCTCAGCCGTTTTGTTAATAATAACGCTTTAATGCTTTGGTTACAGCACACGTCCTTCACGGTGTCTTGCGCCGGGCTGTCTGTGAGGGACTGAACCGCGAGACGGGGATTTACACTGAACAGTTCTTATTGTCCAGTCTGATGTATTAAACCACTCCAGGTTTCATGGCTACATCGACAACTCGTTTCAGGCACAAATACTGGGATGTCAAGCTGTCACAAATTCCACCCTCTTCCCCGACCTGTGTCCATGAGATTGCACTGGGGCAACGGCGGATGCTCGGGAAAATGTTTCTGAAAATTCATCTACCGCACTTTCCCCTCGACCTCCGCCGGCCGCGTGTAAGCACGCGAGAGCGGAGAGCGCGGCACCGCCACCTCGGCTCCCCGCCGTCCTCCGGCACTGCTGCGGCTCCCATCGGCTCCCCGCCGGCAGCCTCCAAGCCGGAGAGCCGCGTCCTCGGCGTGAGCTTTGTCCGCTTCCTGAAAGGCACCGCCGGGGCGCTTCTGCTGTACGTGCGGCACTGGGCACACCGGAGAGCAGAGGGGCAGGCAAACCTCCGCTGTGACATCTGGCCGCGAAAATTAGGTTTTGAGTTTCTCGTTACCTGTTGACTGGGATCACGCTTATAGGGGAAGCTTTCGATATAATGCTTTTGCTCACTGTAAATCCCACACGTTGCAGTCAAATTCTTACCAGCTGGGAGGGCCAGAGCAGTAAAACCCAGCAACTCTGTTCCATCATAAATCAAGTTTATGAACTGTAGTACAAGGTATATAACTCTGGAAGCTGAACTTTTTGGTGGTAAATGGCTGTTGAAATATTCGTCAGTGACATTGTCAAATTCCTTTTTCCACCTAAAACTTGATACAAGCTAATTCTTACAGTTATTGATGCATCTTGCTTAATTTGAAAGAAAACCACCTGGCATAAATTGCATTAGAGAAACAGATAAAATGTTTTTTTAAAAAAGTTAGAAAGTAAACTTTGCAGTGTAACATTTAGAATAAAAACCCCAGGTACTCATACAGCCTATGGTTCTGATCTGCATATTTGTAATCAGATGTGTGCAGGAGCCTGACCGTGACAGACTGTCGCGCAATGGTAGTCAAAGAATAAGTGACCTCGTTTTAAAAGAAAATGTAAAAGCACCCATTGAAATTTCGGTTTTTAGGGCCACTTTCCTCCCTCTCTATACTTGCAATAAGCACAACAAGATCGGAAGTACGCCTGCACAAGATAAATGCCATTCCAGTCTAATTTCCTTCTTGCTTGTAATTTATTACTGATTTATTCTAGAGCTTCTTAGGAACAGAGAAGCTGAAGCAACAAACCCGTCCTGTTCTCTCATTTGTGCTCGGATGCTGGTTTGCAGGAGATTGAGAGGACTGTTGTTCCTCCCCTAAAATTCAGATTACCATCTACACCGAAGTTCAATGTTTCTTGTTTGGGGTTTGATCGTGCACTAGGTAGGAAATGATATGATATTGCCCAGGAATATCTGGTGAAGGGTAGCTTAATGCATTATTTGCTGTCAGTGTTTTCATACCTATGCTCATGATTTCTAGTCGTTTTTCAGAACGAACAATGGCATTTAGCAGGACACCGATTATTGTTACCATTATAATCACAACCACGAATATTGCACCGACTACCAATAAAATACATCGATCCAACAGCAGAGAATACAGTAGTAAGGCAGCATAATAGAAGATTTGGGTAGACTTCTCTGACTCCCGGGAGTCAGAGTAGGATCTCTATCAGGGCTCTTCAGCTTGTCAAAACTTGTCTAATCAAAGGAAGTGAAAGTGAGGAAAAAAAGAATTGGGATTTCGCCGTGTAACTTTGGAAAGTGGAGACGGGTTAGGGTTCGAGTAATGCTTATGAGGTTGCAGCGGGCATTTGGGCTAGGAAGTAATGCTGGTAAGCTGTTAATTTTTCTCCATAGAAATCACCCAAAAGATTCTCGTGAGAAACAGCTGTCAAGATTTTACCCCTGGGGGAAAGAAGAAAAGAAACCACACGCCACACACCCACACACGACCGCATATAAATAGCAACCTGTTATGTGATGTGGCTCCAGGACTCTCAAAGAGGTGTCTAGTACACTTAAAACAATTTAGAGATGCTTTAAAAATAAGTATTGTTTGGTTTAATAATTGTTTCATTTTCCCATCCATAGATATCTGCAGTCGATATCAATAAAGTACGGAAATGTGCTGCATCTCTCCCCGTAGGACCGGGCTTGCATTTGGTGTTGTAATGTACTTATTTTAATGTTTCTGCCTTCGAACTTCCACTCAGTATTTTTGTGCAGCTGAAGAAAGAGAGCAACAACAAAATACAAGCCCGAGGATGCTCTTGCTAGCATTGCCTGAGCGTCATAAACCGTATTTCCCTCCAGAGTTTTTGCTATCCTGGCTCTCGCGTGGAGTTGAGGTGTTGCCGGCTTGGACGGCGTAGGAGAAGGCAGGGCAGAGGCAGAGGCAGCCTGCCCAGCGTGGTGCTGCGCCTGCCTCGGTTTGGGGGAAATGGGAGCACGGATGTGGGCAATTTACACGCTTACTTGTTTCGGAGCTCAAGAAACCGACAGTAATTTTAAATATCCTTAACACTTTCATATATGATTTAATTTTATTTTTTGTTTTGTCAAGTGTAGACTGTCTCTCTGTGAAGACAGATTTAGATTAGTTCCTAAGAATGCATAAAATCCAGGATAAATGGAAAGAAAAACTGCTATCGTTTGTAAATTCGTCATAACGCTGTAAAATGAGATCGGGAGTTTTAAACTCTCCTATTCACGTTATTGCTCGGTCTATTCTGAAGTTATCCAGGTTCCGTGTGTTTGGGATTTTGCAAGGAAGCNTGACCTCTAGCAGTGGAGTCTGCTCGGTTGGAATTAGGTATGTTACCGTTTTCCATACTCACTTTTTTTCCCGTCCCCCTCAGACCAGTTTTGTGCGGTAATCCGTACTCTAGCCTGCAGTAGTACCACGCCACCTAATCGACAACAGTTCCAAAAACGTATATTGATTTATGTTTGCAAGCAGCGCTGCTACAGCAGTAGTGCTGCTGCTAAAAAACCTCGTCTACGAAACACGCTCGCGGTGCTTCATTCTTCTTCTGGAGGAATATAGCTCCATTTTCATTTCCGCTTCACAGACGAGAGATCGTAACTTCGCTTTACTACCCCGACGGAAAAGCAAAGCATTTGCCCGTTCTTTTATTGTTCAACGCCTTAATCTATCGTATAGACCATTAACACGCAAATATAATCTCTTGTTTAGAAGTTTATCTGCTCCGATTAGGCCAGCAGAGTGCTGGCTGAGCCGATCCTAATGCGAGCCAGAAGAAGTAGACAGGACCAGGCGAGAGACAGAAGGCGAAGGAGAATAGCTTTATTAGATAAACGTATTAATCTGGATCCCAGCTGTATCTGCAGTGTTTTCCAAGATTCCTTTCAGAAATCATTCTTGTCGGATGTGGGTTTCCCTAATTAATCACTCATGCCGCTGTATACATTACAGCTGAAGAGTGTCATTTTAGTCAGTTGTTTTGAAGCGCGTTACTGTTCCCATCTGATCCGCATTTGTCGATTAAGCGTATTAGAAACGTAACACTTGTAGATAGGAGTCCCGTTGCGGGCTCCCCGCGGCACCCGGGCACCCGCCCACCGCCGCCGCCGCTCGGGGCCGTCCCCCGGCGCAAGGC
>VZTF01003252.1:200657-248157 GCA_013397755.1 Cnemophilus loriae
CGGCCCGCCCGGGCCCGCCCCGCCGCGCCGCGGGGGCCCGGGGACGTCTCGCTTCATCTGTCACCATCTCTGTTCGCCTGCCCAGCTGTCAAAACAGGAGGTGTCTTTTTCATTCCAGCTCACAAAGTACCAAAGGGGAAAGGGGCTTTAATGCCTGTGTTTGGACACAAGCAATTATCCCTAATTATTGTTTTTCTTTTGAGCCTGCCCGTCCTGCTGGAGAGCCAGCAGATGAGCATGCCCTAATCCTCCCCAGTCGGTTGATCTCAGTGGGTTTTGCGGGACAAACCGGGCGAGAAGGCTTCGTAGCTTTCATCTTGATGTGAGTTTTGAACTGATTGAAACTCATTGCGATGGAAGAATTAACCTCGGAGCCCAGGCTTTCAATGGCCCCTGATAAGAGATTATACGTGTTGATGGCAAGCTTTTCTTGGCAAAATGTTTTCAAAGGACTCGGAGCTGTTAAATCAAAGCCCTATTGAATTGCTGGTAGGCCCCTTAGAGCTCTCCCTCCTTCTTCATTCCCCGGTACTGTGTGTTGGTAATTACTGGCAGGGGTGGGAGAAGGAAAACAGAAAATCCCCTCGGAGGTACACACACATGCGCACAAAGGTGATGAGCAACATAAGGCAGAGAACTACGAGGAAGACAGAGGAAAATTTCTTAATTCCATGGAGGATAATTCCATAAACAGGCCAGTGCAAGACTGATCCTTTTCTGCCTCAGTCTCCTGTCATATGTCTTCCCCTTCATTTTGTAAGGTTGCAATAGCATTCCAAGGAATCATGCTTCCATGTTATTTCCTCAATAATTCATCCTCTTTCATGTATGAAAAAGGAATAGGAAATAGGAAAACCACAGAAAAGCTAGGAGCTATGAGGATCTTTCAGCCACACGTATGTGTGGATGTAAGAAAAGCTAGGTAATATTTAAGAAAAACAAAAATCATGATGAGTTCTTTTTAAAGGAGAGGTACTTATTCTTCAAGTTTTCTTCTTCTTCACCTGTCCAAGGTGTGTGTCCTGGACTCTGGAATTAGACGTATTGGTAAAGAATCACCATATTTATGAAATCTGGATCATATTTTGTTGAATACTCTCCCTTCCACTGTCTTCAGAATGGGAACTTTGAAAACGTCTGCATGCAGAACTGAAAGATGTCTGCTTCCACCACTCTTATGACTTAGGGAATCTTTGTTTGGTGCACCCTAGATTTTGTAAATGAATGTGTGTTTGTTCAGAGGCAGTTCTGGGGGAACGGATGTGGTTCTTATTTTAACAGTGGAAGACTAAGGTCTAACAGAAAAAAATCTTTGAGGAAATAGAGGAGGAGATAAGCATTTTCTATCGGAAAGTCAATCCACTTCAAGACAAATGCCAGCAAGACACCCACTACAGAAAAGTGTTGAGCTGGAGGAAAAAAATCTGCTGGCAGGCAAGGAGAGATGTTTGGATGGGCCAAATCTTGTTTACTTACTACACAGGGCCATGGGACAGTGTTCATAAATTGATGTGCTGATTGGTTGATGAGAAAAAGAATACATTGATATCCAAGACTAGAAACATAGAAATAAATAAATAAATAAATAAATAAATAAATAAAAGAATTTTAGGAGTGCTACTGACAGTAAAATATTACCTTCTCCACTATGTTAGCCTGCCGTGGTAATGAAGAGGCAGTGGAAGTAGTGTCAATGTGGAGATAGACAAACAGCTTGATGGATAAGATATCTGGAAACTGCCTAAGAGAGAAGAGATCAGCACTGCCAGGAGCTGGAGTGCTGTAAACCCAGACAACAACCTATGGAGATATTACAGTCAGCTGCCTCAGCTGATGCTCCAGCTGAAAGAGGAGGCCTAGGTTCAGAGCTATTCGAAGTGTTTGCTGCATGCTGGTAGTCACACTGCCTAGACTGTCAGTTTTTAAAATTGACTGTTTATTGCATTTGCTCTTTCTCTCCAATAACGCTCCATATATTTAGAACTCAATGTTTAAAATCTTTTCTTGTGAGGGAACATATTTGGGTTTAGAATGCTCTACTGAATACTGGTATGCCTTGTCTTCCCAGCTCCTGATCCAAGCTCTAGCCAAAGTAATTTACTGAAATGACCTTGAGCTCAGCCCTTTATAATGCCTGTCAGTGTTTGCCAGAACACAAACATGCAATCTTTTTTTTTCCTTCATTTAGAAGCTTCAGCTATAATAGTTAAATATCATTACTAAACTGCAATTCCCTATGCATAGGCAGTACAAATGCCAGAACAGTAGCCGTTGCTTTTAACATGGCATTAAATTGCCACAAAACTCCAAGTTGTTTGGGTTCCCTTCAGCTTGTATTTTATCATGGAAATTTCTTGCCAGCAGATCTTTCAGTAGGAGTCTTGATAGTAATTGCAAAATAGGCTTTTAAGTTGAAAATTTGTAGGTTTTATTTTCTTGTTTGTTTGCTTTTGTCAAACAGGATCTCAACAACAACTGGAATTATAGAATGAAAATTTTGACTTATTCACTTCTTACTGTTGACTGGGCCTGTGATTATTGTGGAGATTCTGGGAAGAATAATAATAGCTTAACTTGTTTTGGTTGTTGGAGTGTTCTGCCAAGGGATCCTAGAGAGTTCATAGGCTGTGCAGGACCTTAGAGAACCTATACATTGCGAAGACTTTCTTCTTCTTTGGTGAGGTGCTTAAATCATCACTAAACCATTGCAAAGCTTGTTGGGAAGAATGTGCTTGCAGAGTTTATATTCTTCACAGAAGCAAGCAAATGTAATGTGGATTTTACAGCAACCATAGGATGAAAGAAACCTGTAACAGAATAGAAGACAAAACTGTAATAGAATAGATAGAGTAACTGTATAAATATTTGGCAACTCTGAAGAGACATCTGAAGCTAAGGCTGTTTCATTGCTACTTCAGAAATGCCTGCAAGTCACAAATTGTTAAAAAGTTTGCCACCTAAAATAGTGTGTGTCCAGCTTGTAAAGTTAAAGATTTGGTTTCAGCCCCAAAGACTTTAAAATTTATATATTCAGTCAGAAGCTGCACTTGGATCCAATAAGCAGATGGTGGTAATATGGTATAACAACAACAGCCTTATTAGCAGCTGCAGCATACCAGCTCACAGACCAACATCCCAGACAGATGCAGTCTCTGTCACCAAAGGAGAAAGACCCACAACACCTAGTACAGTAACAGAGCCTCTGAGGTTCTTGGGATCAGGAAGGTGTTTCGGGTCAGTAGCTTCCATGGTCTTGACATATTGGAAGAGTTTTGGCTCTAACAGCCTCTGACCAAATTCTTGATAGAAAAATAAGTAACTTTACCATTTGTATTTCTCCATCCCATTCATGCCAGGACTTCCAGTGTCTCAGCCGTCACACTCTGGACTTAGCAAAAGAGTCCTTGTTCCCTAGAGCGAGGAGGCCATATTAGTATTTTCTATTGAGATATTTCATGGACAAACTCCACATGTTGCAGGACCACTGCTGGTCATATAGACTGATTAACCAACTCAGAGAGAACATTGCTATAAATATTTGCTCTCCTCATACGGATTTGCCATCTAATCACATGCAAAGAGCTACACGATACACTCCCCTCCACTGCATTTCTCTTTGCCGCAGCTCAATAAATGCCCCATTCTTCAAAGCAGTAGCTAGACCATCTAGAATTAAACTTCAGTTGTTGCTCTGCAGGAACAAAGGGGAGATCTTATGTGAAAGTACTTGCAGGCCAAATACCACAGTCCTTATGCTTTCTACGTACTGCTTTCTTGTGAATATTTCTACTGGTCTCTGCAATTGTTCTCAACATTTATTATCATTGAAGGACAAAAAATAGTGGGAATAGTTGCTACACACCCTGTGCCAAGTACTTAATACATGGTATTACAGAGAGAGAGAGAGCAATGTTTTTAGCTGGAATCTAGTTGCCAAGCGTTAAATCATTTTTAAATCAAAGTGAATCCAAATTTTCAACTTCCACTTGTTTTATAATAATAAAGGTTTTTTTGAAGTAAAAGATAAATGTCATCCTTATTTAGCAAAAATTTGCCTAGATAAGGTAATTGCATTTCTGTAGACCTTGATATAATGTAGCAGGATTTTGAAAAAAATTAGCCCAAGGAAGTCTGCAAACACTTAAAAGAAGAACCATTCTTTACAGTTTATGAGATCCAAAAGAAAAAATATTCTAGCTGTAGCAGGTGGCACAAACCACAGAGAAGAAACTACAAAGAATAATTATTTGCAGATATATCAAGGGAAAGATATGCTAGCCAGTTGAATTTCATGAAATACAAACAATAGAAAGGTAAGGTAAGTTAAGGCACACAACAACGGGCTCAGGCATTACTCAGTTATTAAGAGATGCTTTGCTGACATGATGTTAGGTACTTAGTTCATTCTGGCACACTGTCCACGAGATATCTGTCTAAAATGCAGAGTAATATGTAAAAAATCTAGTATTCTTCACAGGGGAAAAAGCTTGGATTAACTCACATTTGCTGTTGTGCATTCTATAACCATATCAGAAGTGAATCTTAGTACAGACTATTTTGCCTAATGTCCCTAACATATAGTAAATCCATTATATTATTTAAATTGTTATGTTTACCAAATGTTTCACTTATTATTCCACTGTTGTTCTGTTTGAAATAGTACATTTTTTAAAATAACTAAATTCATAGTTCATAAAAATAAAATGTCTTCTCCTTACACATTCTAAAGAATATTACTAGTCGTTTCCCAGTAGAAAGCTATGGATCTTGGCCAAAGCCTGCCTTTTACCCCAAATGCGATAACATGGCTTTCCTGTGCAGATTCTCCAGACACCCCTGTGTGTTCAGCTGCACAGTTCATATCCACTCACAGCCTTCATTTCAGCTGCAAATGTACTGTCTCTACTGGCCATACTCAAATGGACATAGATGTGATCAGGGACACAGGTTTAAAGCATTTATTTAAAGTTTTGAATACTTTGTCACCTTCAGGGCTTCAGCTTGTTTAGAGGTTCATTCTAACCTGTTCAGTGACTCAGAGGGATAAACAGCCTTTTCCTTTTTAAAGATTGGGCAGTTGACAAGCACTTTCAGATTAAACACCAGGACTGTAGGAGACATTTTTCTCCTGTTTTTGTTTGGTTGTTTTTTTCTGCTTGTTGTGGTTTTGGGTTGGTTTTGGTTTCGTTTGCTTGTTTAGTTGTTTTGGCTTGGGGTTTTTTGAATGGATGTCATATCTGTTGTAGTGTTTGTCTGAATTCCGACTTTTTTTTTTCTGTTCTTTTGTTTCAATAGCACACCTTTCTCTCCTTTCACAGCATATCCTCAAAACACACCTGTGCAAATTTCCCTGGACACATGTGAGAGCAGAATGGGATGCAAGGGGCATCCAAGCGTTAGTGACTTGAGAAAGCAGCAGCAGCGAGAGCTGAGTGTTTGGCTGAGTGACAGCAAGTGTTGCTGAAATTCACAGTTTTATGTAGCTATCTGGGTTAGGCAAAGAAATGCATGCTAATATCCTGGTGCAACTTTGAAATCAGGATGATGTCTGCATGAGGTCTTCCATACCCACAGAAATGAGAATTTAGAAACACAGGAGAAGATCATAGACATCAAACTCTCTCTGATTGTAACGTCTCTGGAAAAACCACCAAGAGACCTTGGAAATTGAGACTATATAGCAGAGTGACCAATCTGTGTGTCACAAACCGTATAGTCTAAGCAGCAAGTGCGGCTTCTCTGCCTGATGATTTATGGCTGGCTGTGGCCAAATTCCCCATGAAATACAAGACAATAAACACTGGAGATCCTAAAGACACCAGATTTATCTTGAGCCATATCTTCAAATACTGCCCAGACCTGTCTCCTATTGGAGCAGTGGGACCTCAGCTGGCCTTTGTCATATCTCAGGTGCTCTCTGTTTCCGTTTTCAGAAGTGTGTGATACATGTCTTTCATTTCTCAGTCCCTGAAGATTCTGGCATACAGTTTGTGCTGTATGAGATTGTGCTCATGCCTGGCCTAAGGTTCAGAGCTTGGGAGGCTTTGACATAAACATGGCAGTCTGCAGAAAAGCAAGGGATGGATCATATAGCTGATAAATTATCCTGAAGGTTTCCTTCGAATCTGAGATGGTAGCATATAATCAAAATCCAACAGCAAGCAGCAAAAAGGAAAAGGATGTTCTCCATGCTACTTTAAGAGTGCCAGTCCAGACTTTCCTCCAGCCTCTACTTGTGACCTGTCTTAGAGCCAAGTGGAAAAGACAACCCTAATAATTAGAATAAATATGCTGCAGAACATGCTAGAAATATAAGGAAAAATACCTTATATTCCACTTGCAAACTCCTAGCTGAAGCTATAACACAACATGCTTTTCTTTTGTTGAGTTTGGGCAAATCATTTCAATAAATTGTACATGTGAGATACTTTCAGTTGAAACACTGAATACATAACTCAGGAATAAAGGCATAGTTAAAAAGAAATACTTCTATACTTGAATTTTAACTATTACGCATATCTGTCTCTTATGTGTGTCATTTCACTGGGCTTGTATGGGAAGTTTTTGGTAGCATGGGGGTGATGGTTACAGGGGTGGCTTCTGTGAGAAGCTATCAGAAGCTTCTCCTATGTAATTGCCTCAACGAAGCCTGTGCCAGCTGGCTCCAAGATGGACCTGCCACTGCCAAGGCTGAGACCATCAGTGATGGTGGTAGAACCTCTGAGATAATGTATTTCTAAAGTGGGGGAAGTTACTGTGCAGGATCAAATTTCAGACAGAGAAGATAAGAGTGACAATATGTAAAGGAAAACCACGGTCAGTGAAGAAGGAGAGGAAGGAGGTGCTCCATGCACCACAGCTGAGATTCTGTCTCCTGTAGCCCCTGGTGCAGATCATGCTGAGGCAGCTGTTCTCCTGCAGCTCATGGAGGATCACAGTAGAGCAGAGATTCACCTGCAGCCTGTGCAGGACCCCACACCAGAGGAGGTGGAGGTCCTGGAAGGAAGGAGTGACCCCATGGGAAGCCTGTGCTNAGCTGGCTCCAAGATGGACCTGCCACTGCCAAGGCTGAGACCATCAGTGATGGTGGTAGAACCTCTGAGATAATGTATTTCTAAAGTGGGGGAAGTTACTGTGCAGGATCAAATTTCAGACAGAGAAGATAAGAGTGACAATATGTAAAGGAAAACCACGGTCAGTGAAGAAGGAGAGGAAGGAGGTGCTCCATGCACCACAGCTGAGATTCTGTCTCCTGTAGCCCCTGGTGCAGATCATGCTGAGGCAGCTGTTCTCCTGCAGCTCATGGAGGATCACAGTAGAGCAGAGATTCACCTGCAGCCTGTGCAGGACCCCACACCAGAGGAGGTGGAGGTCCTGGAAGGAAGGAGTGACCCCATGGGAAGCCTGTGCTGGGGGACGGAAGGACCTGTGCCCAGTGGAGAGACACCACACTGCACAGCAGGTTTGTTGGCAGAACTGGTGACCCCATGAAGTACCCCTGCTCAAGCAGTCAGATTCTGAAGGACTGCACTCCATGGAAGGGACCCATGCTGGAGCAGTGAAAGAGTGTGAGGTTCCTCCTGCAAAGGAATGGGAGGCAGAAGCAATGTGTGTTGAACTGACCACAACCCCTAACCCTCATTCCTCTGCACTGCTGGTGAGGAGCAGGGAGATAATATGGGACTGAAGTTGAGACCAGGAAGTAGGAAGGAGTGGGGGAAGGCATTTTAAGGTTTGGTTTTATTTCTTGTTATCCTATTCTGGTTTAATTGGTAATAAATTAATTTCCCNGGGACGGAAGGACCTGTGCCCAGTGGAGAGACACCACACTGCACAGCAGGTTTGTTGGCAGAACTGGTGACCCCATGAAGTACCCCTGCTCAAGCAGTCAGATTCTGAAGGACTGCACTCCATGGAAGGGACCCATGCTGGAGCAGTGAAAGAGTGTGAGGTTCCTCCTGCAAAGGAATGGGAGGCAGAAGCAATGTGTGTTGAACTGACCACAACCCCTAACCCTCATTCCTCTGCACTGCTGGTGAGGAGCAGGGAGATAATATGGGACTGAAGTTGAGACCAGGAAGTAGGAAGGAGTGGGGGAAGGCATTTTAAGGTTTGGTTTTATTTCTTGTTATCCTATTCTGGTTTAATTGGTAATAAATTAATTTCCCCTAGTCAAGTCTGTTTTGCCCATGACAGTAATTGGTGAGTGTGCTTATCTCAATTCATGAGCCTTTTGTTATACTCTGTCTTCTCTGTCTCCTCAGAATACTCCGCTATACTCTGTCCAGCTGAGGAGGGGAGTGACAGGGAGGCTTTGGTGGGAACTGGTGTCCAGCCAGGGTCAACTCACCACAGTTATTTTTCATTTACCTCGACGTGAGAGAACAGTTTTTCTCTTTCCAAAAGGAAATGCTCAAAAGAAATGGATAACAAAGTTTTAAGACTTCAAAATCAGTGTGAATTAGCCTAGAGGAGTAGTAAAGCAAAATTTGCCTTGGTAGAAGATAAGATGTGATTCACGCAATTGTCTTACTTTAATGAAAATCTTTCTGTCTTCAACTTCAGTTTCCAACAAATGGTTTTGTAGAAGTGTGACAAAGAAACACTGATAGATAGCTAACTGCATTAATAATTTTAAGAAGTGATTAATATGATAGATTTTGCTCTTTTATCTCAATCCTATTGGGTTTACTTTAGCAGATGTCTGCATCTTAAATGCAGCTGGAGCCTGTATTCTGAAATAATTGTTGAACCTGAAGTAGTTTATGATCAGCTGCAGTGGTGATGTGGTGGATATTACAACCTAGAAAGCAGACTATTACAGACACGCTCACTCTACAGATGTTGCTATGTTAGTTTTTGGCGTCCTGGAAAAAAGTATTCAAAGATATTGAAACCAGCTGCTTCTTCTGTTAGTGCACCGGATGCTTATCTTCTTGCTCTATATATCAAAATATCAATGTTAAAATTTACTATTACTGCATGAACTGGAGAGACTTTGATCTAGAGGTAAGATGGTTCAGTCAATATTATGTAACACCTGCCCTTAGTACATTTAAAAACAAAATTTTTTAAATTTTTAAAATTACTATTCTGTTACAATATGATAATTATGAATTAAAGTGAAATAAAGTAAGTGATAGGACAGACACAAAATAATTTTGAATCAAGAAACTGTTTTTAAATTAAATAGAAAATGCATTTTCAGAAACTATTTTAGTTTAAGTATTTTTACATTTTGGATTCTCAGGGAATTCAAAATCTGTATTTTTTTCCTAATTCCATGGAAACAAAATTCCAAGTTTTACTACAGTCTGTGAAGTGAAAGAGAATTCAGAGTGCTGACAGGCATAAAATATTGCTTGGACCCTGGGAAAACTTTAAGACAAGTAATAAAAGTAAGATGTAAGATAGAGAAAATGTAAGGAACTTTCAAAATACATCTGTGAAATAACAAGGGATCCTGTGAGTAATGGTAGCGTAAGCAAACAAAGAGAGGAGGGGAAAGAGCATGGAGAATAGGGAGGGAGAAGGGGACAGCTAAAGGTCTATATGTTGTCACAGAAGATGGTGTACAGCATTTATTTGAGAATTAAAGGAAGATTTCATACACCTGTATGTCTTTGGCAGATCACGAGAGGTGGCTTACAGCAACTAGTGAACTTTTTGATTATTTTCTGGGAATAATCACAAAAGTAGTGTTGCTCACAAATGTGCTTGTTTGACAAACTGTATAAACACATTTGTCAAGGACTCATCTCCCAGATGTCCTCAATCCTGCATGCAGTCAGCAAAAGCAATTGACAACCTCCCTTGGGTCAAAAAAACGCCCATTAGAAACATTGCTCTCCTACCCATCTGCTGAAACTGTTATCTGAGGCTGCTAATTATATGTTTTACTCTTTCATTTCCAGAATCAAACATACCTCTCAGTCTCTGTATCACTGATTGCATTAACTGGAAATATTTGGAGGAATCATGGACAGTGAACTTTACTTCACCCTGATGACAGGGATAATGGTCTTTCCACCTTTTTTATTTTTTTTCTAACTTTGTAAAACTGTTTAGAACAGGGAAGGTGAACAGAGATAACTCAAAAAAAGACAAGCTATTTTTTAATATATTGCACTGCCCATCATGGACAGAAAATCTGACTTGGCCTAAATTCAGGAAAATCTAGGGCTTCTCAGGACTTTCTTCTAGCTGCTCCCATGTCCTGCTTAATCATAAAATCAGATATCTGGCATACTTCTGGCACGGTGTCTTTCACTTGTAGGTCTTGAGGTGGTTATTGGAGTACCTTCTGTTGGCTCATCAATAGAGGCCTATTTAATATTTTCTCTTCTTGTTTAGCACCGTATTGCTGCAGCAGACAACAGCAACAGGGAGCTCACTGCTTTGCAAGAGGAAAGTGTTCCAGGAATGTGCAAGTTATTTCCCTAGAGTGGGACGCTGCTGGTGAACTGCAAGGTGTGCTGTGAAAGCATTGCCAAAGACCTGGCGTGGCCACAAGTGAGCACAGAAGAGTAGTGAGGAAGCTGTATCACTGACAATGGGGTATTGGATGTAACTTAAACCACTTACAGGCACTTTTACTGTTATTCTACATATTAATCTTCACAACCAAAATAGGCTTTTATCAGGAAGAAACTGGTTGACTGGCATACCTGATTCCGCATTAGAAATAGTTTGCCTTAGTTACCAAAGCATTGTGTGAATATTTTCCAAAATGCAATGTTGAAAAGACAACAAATCCTAAACATAGTTTAATCCAGCAGAAATTAGTGCTAACATTGTTAGTTTTTCTCACTGGAAGCTGTCCTACAGAGTCCAGATAGTATATTCAGAGAATTACATTATTTGTGAGAAATACATTTGTGAGGTCTTTTCATATCATTTGTCACTATCCTTAGCCAAAGGAATATAAGCCATGGGATGTAGCATGAAATTTCTGATATTTTCTGCTTTGGGCTCCTTTTCAATATGAGCAATTTCAGCTTCATTGAAAATGCTTGTTTGGAGATGATGTGAAATCAGAAAATTTCTGAAGTCATTGTTATTAGAAAGGGTCTTAAATCAGAACAGTATGTTCAGCTACATGTCCTCCCTTTCTCTGCAAGATGTTCTCAGATTAGATTCATACAGCTGTTTACTTTCTTTTTATTGTCACTTCCTTATTTTGACTGATAGTTTTGGTTTATTTGATGAAGATAAATGCAAACACATAGAGATAATAAACAGAACACAGAGAGATTGAAGACAATTTTCTTTATTAAGAAAACTTTATATACCTTTCTACAAAATTTGCTACTTGAAGTTAAATTAAAAGTTTAAATTAGTATTAAGTGTTATATGTGATATTCTTGAAACTCAAGAGAAAACTTTAAATGATCCTTGGGAATGTCATAGAATGGTTTGGCAGAAGAGACCTCAAAGATCATCTAGTTCCAACCCCACTACCATGTGCAGGGACACCTTTCATTGGACAAGTTTGTTCAAAGCCCCATCCAACCTGACCTTGAACATTTCCTCAGATGGGACATCCACAGCTTGTCTGAGCAACCTGTTCAGAATCTCACCACCCTCCTGGTAAAAAAATTTTTCCAAATATCTAATCTAAACTTTCTTTGAGTTTTAATCCATTGCCTCTTGTCCTGTCACTACACACCATTATAAAAAGTCTCTATGTTTCTTGTAGAGTCCCTTGAAGCACTGGATGGATGGCTGCAGTTAGGTCACTCCAAGGCCTGAACAATCCCAATTCTTCTAGCCTTTCCTCATGGGAGAGGTGCTGTACCTCAGTACTACTGCGTTGTGTCAGTATTTACCATTCAGACCTTTATGGTGTTGGTTATTTTGAGCTGGGTGACCAAAACCTTGCTGTTGATGGCACCACCTCACTTAGGGAAGACTCCAGGTTGGGAATACAGGAGAAACACGTTTAATATTAAAGGCTTGTGTAGTCTCTCCGTTGATTTTCAGACGTCATTTCTGACGTTCTGCAATCTGAAATTCTTAGTTGCATACAAGACACGCACACAGTAAGACAGCAGAAATTTCTTGAATCCTGTGGGAACAACATTGTTAAGCATCTAAGTAGCTCTAAAGTTAAGAGAAGAAAATTGCAACTCATGTTCTGTTCGGTAGATCAGAGACGTAGTTAATCATACAAATGTATTTTCTTTGCTTATCTGCTGGTAGATGTGTGTGTTATCAGCTGTGAAATTGGTTATAGTGCTGGAAACAATCCCTTTCAGCACAGTCTTTGTATTCTTGTTCTTTCCATGGGAATTTTGAAACTGCTAGCAGGGTATTTGTTATACTTTGCTGACACACTGTACAAATACATATAAAAACTGTTTCAGAGTTTTAGGTCAAATTTTTGCTCTTCGCTTTGCTAATATTAATACAGAGGAAAGCTACTGCGTTTCTACTTGTGTAACCAAAACCAGAGCTTTGCCTTAAGGAACACGAGTGCAAATGGCAAGGTATTAAAAACACAGACGCAGAGAGAGACGTCCATGTGTGGAAATGGTTTATATTAAGAAGTAGTTGCTGGAACAAATGACAGCTTTGCTCACGCAAGGCCCGTTTCTTGATTCTGTGTTTTTCTTTGTGACTTGTTGTTTTAGAGACATCTATAATTAAGACAATTCATTCTGCCTAGTCATGACTGCTTCAGATCACTTCTCATCTCCCTGGCACTCTTTAGGTATTTTTCTGGACTGATGCTGAACCAAACTTACAATTCTAATTGTCTGTACATTCAACCAATGTTGACAGTGGAGCTGTGATTTTTAATATCTTCAGAGCATTACTTCCAGTTAATCACAAATGTTAATTGTGACAACTGGCTGCACAGAATATACAAACCTTTCCATTTACTTCTGCATGAAGGGCTTGCTAAATTCTCTGCACAAACTTTCAGTGTGTCACTGTAATACCTGAAGGAATTTCTGAGGAGAAAAGTTCAGTGAAAAACAAATTCAGGCTTGCTCATGCCGAACAGAAATGATATAAAATATTAACAAAAGTGATTTCTGTTTTCCATTGCCTCCTGAGCAATTTTGGCTCAGCATTTCAGAAATGCTTCAGCATTTCTAGTAATAATATAATAATAGCTGAGTAATACTGCAATAATAGATTAGTACGCTAGCAATAGGTGAATAATATTCTTATTTATTCGTTATCTTTCTTAGATGTAGATCTTGGACACTATGGTCAGAGCTTCCGTTCCCTTTATCAAAATATTTCTCAGGATCAAGGCTGACTTTGGAAAAAGGTATCAGTCATGGAGTCAATACTGAATTGTAAGAAGAAATCATAATAATACTCACTTTGATAATTTTTGAATGTTTTATTATTCTGAAATGATTTTCACGTGACTTGAACCGTAAGAGAATAATACAATTACTTTGAAGATTAATTCTGCTCTTTTGCCTGTCGTAGGACTGTGTGCTATTTCGTACGTCTCAGCCACATTTATGCTTCTGAATGGGTAGAAGTCAGCTCATGACTTGTGTGTCTGAACACTATAACTGCTAATGTATTTTGCAGTGAAAGATGCAATTGTGCCCATGGATTAGGTGTATCTCTTGTTGTGTAGGCTGAGTTTGGGTGGCCTCTAGGGAGCGTGTGTGTATGGAAGTGGACACATGAAATCGGCAGAGGCCTGGGTATGGGTATGTGCCGGGAACCTTCATCTTAACTTGCTGCTAATACTCTCTAAAATAGGAAACAATGGTGTATTTGCTGCTAATACTCTTTAAAATAGGAAATGATGCATTTGTTCCAAAATCCTGCACACAGCAGGGAATATTATTTTATGCGTAGTAATCCAGCATAAATTTAGGGGATTTTTCTTGGTGAATACGAAGAGGAGGCAAGTCCTGAAAGCAAAGGTACTGTTGCTGTTCTTGTTTGGCTTTGTGTTTTTTTGTCTATGCCTGAATTTGTCTGAGCCTCGAAAAACCATGAAGCATTTCCAAATCCTGCTGTGTCCTCTTAATGTTCTGGCAGACAGCATAAGCTTAGTGTAAGTGCAGGCTCCTACCAAACACTGCTGCCCACGCAACAAGTGACTTTTTGCTGTCCTAGGTCATGACAATGTCTCAGTGGCAGATGGGGCGCATGGAGGTAATGTGGCTGGACAGATACTTCCAAGGCTCGTCCACGCTGCAGGAGAGCATATCCTAGAGACTGTTTAAATACTTGGTGTGCGCATGGGGTTTTCCCAGACAAAACTAGTTGAATGGCCTCAAACTGCTCGAAAAGCCCAATGGATCAGCAGTGATGGACAGATGGAGAACTTAGCTTCAAAGCCACTTGGCAATGCAAGGTAGAAATTATCACCTCAAGATGAATATTTGTTTAAAAATAGCACTGTTTGGAGCAAGTTATAAACCTCGTGATAATACACTGCCTTCCAAGGGAGTGCAGTTATTTGTCTTGCCAGCTTCCACCGTTTTTCTCTTTGACCTCTATATTTTTAAAGAATTTGAGCAAAAAACCAAAAACCTCTCACTCATAACCAAGGAAGAAACAGTAGTCTTCTGAGTTCCAGATATATGCATTGGTGTAAGCTCTGTGTGTGCATAATTTTTTATTATCATAAGTGTCAATGTCTACTACCATATGCAGAATTGCTCATAACTTCATAGATTCATTAATCTGATGTTATTTCATGCAAATGTACTTTGAGTGTGTCTCTTTGTGTGGCGCCAGAAGTGGAATAAATTTCACTGCTCAACTTCTTTGCTGTGGCTGACTGAATGACTTCAGGCATGGCTATGAGCAATACTTCATTCTCTGGTGCAGGATGTATATATGGCTTCTTCGTGAAAAATTAACTTTTTCCAGGGAAGCATGGAAAACAGTGCAAAATAGATAAAGGAAGGACAGTTATCAGGGTGCCACATTGAAAATAGAACATATGGCAAAGGATGCTTTTTGACATCTGTCCTTAGAGCTAAATAAATGAAAGATAAAAAAAAAAAAATCCTAAATCGTTTGGAAAAGTAATAAGTACCTAAGAGAAATGCCATGTTTCTTATTACATCCACTGTCAATACAACTGAAAGGAGACCAACGAATTATGTCTCTGTTAAAGTTTGGAAGATGCACAGATGAACTGTTCATGTACGGTGAGGTGCTAAGAATCAGTAACCACACAGTTACCAAGCTGATACTGTCATGGCATTGGCACGGGACTCAGTTGCACCGGTGCTATTGATCAGCAAATAGACAAATAAGCCTAGGACAGAACTAGTTGAAATAACAGATGATTCACATGAGATTAAGATATAAACACAGACTGAAACAAACCAGAGCAGCTTTTGTGCATGAAAGGACAAACAATATAGAAGTTAGGGGAGAGCATTTGATAGTCTCTTCTTTCAAAATCTTGTGACCAGAAAAGAAATCACTGTGCAAAAACATGCATGTTATGCTAGAACCATTCCCATCTAAGTGGGTGGTGAGAGTGACAATCTCTTTTGTGAGTTTGTCTTCACTAATACTTGCTAAGAGATTCCCTGCATAATGAAAATTAAATATTATATACTATTTCAGCCATGACCAAGGGAAGTAGCTCAGAACTGTAGTGCAGAAAGCTTTAATTAAAAGTAACAGCAGGAAGAATTTGCAAGAGAAGCTGGTGAGGTGCTCTGGACAAACATCATTTAATGGTATTTGAGGGTGGATGTTTTGGGATATCTAGCCAAAAGTAGGTTTCAGAGAGGAAATCTTCACAGCACAGGTGGGAAGCACAGAGACCCCCTTCCCTGCTTTTTGAATGCAAGGAATGGAGTGAAGGAAATAAAGTGCTGTGAACTACATAACATAATGGTAAAGTCATGCCGTGCACAATTACATCTTCTTGCACTCAATGTAAGAAGAGATACCTCGTTTATATAAAGATGCTTTTAGAGGCAATTCCTACCTGCTCGAAGAGCAACAGTTGGAAAACAGCTCTGAGTTTAAACTAATACAATTGCTACCAATAAGTAGCAATTCCCTTCAAGAGGAAACTTTAAAAAAAACCAAACTTGAGAACCATGCAGAGATGGGGAATTTTAAATTAAGTTATACAACTAACAAAATGGATGAGCAATATGGTAGCTATTAAAAACCAGGCAAACCATACATGTGTATTGTTCAAATCTGAAATAAAATTGCATGATGTGGAAGAGAGAGAATTGCCCTTAATTACACTGATAATTAAATGTGTTCAGCTTGAAACAGAAAAAGAGATGTGTACTAGATTTGTAAATCCAGTATACATATTCCTGCATTTGTGTAGTTCATTTTCATGTTAACTATTTATTGGCACAAAAATTGTGTAGCCATGTTCATAAATTTTAGATTAGGCAAAGTTGCAAACTTTTTCCTGAGCACATCTGCTGAACAGCTTGTTATACAGCTCCAAAGGAAAAAAACAAACCAAAAAACAGCGTGTACTGTGCCTTTCTACAGTGTGCACCATTTTTAAAGTAAGAAACGTGTACAAAAAAAGGAAGTTAAATTGCCATAACATCCGTTTGTACATTAGTAGCTGAGGGAGTGTGCACTGCTCTGTGGGATCCTAAGCATCAGAGACATGGATGTGCTCCATGATTTTTTGCATGGCCTGGATGAAAAGAAATCACCAAAGGCAAGGCAAGGCAAGGCAAGGCAAGGCAAGGCAAGGCAAGGCAAGGCAAGGCAAGGCAAGGCATTTTTTTCAGGGTTGCTGAAGCTTGTTTCCCCAGCAGTGTGAATCAGAGACCCCCAGAGAAAGTCTAGGCCCAGTGTCTGTAAAGAGTGAGGCATCGCAGGGAGCTGAGCCACAGTGACACACACATGCTGAGGAGGTCCTTACAGAGAGGTCACCAGCATCAAGTGTGGAGCAAAGCTGTGTCTAAGCTGCTGTTTCTTGCTGGAGCACAGCACTTTCATTACTTGGGATTTAGAGTCTTTGGCTGCTAAACTGAGCCAGAGTCCTTCTCTTTAAAACACAACCACCAAAGCTACTGCCTGCTGTCTTTTGCTAGCCTTCAAATCTGTTCATCAAAACATATAATGAGGTACTCACACACTGCCTGTGAAGAGAGAGGCCCTTCTCTTAGACTTTGGCGCAGAAAAGTGTCATAACCTCTGCTGCGGAAGAATACAGCCTGAATAGCCACTGTGTAGCCCTCCTATAGCCAGAACCATGAGATCCTATGCACACTGGCAACTAGACATGGACAAGTTTTTGATGTATAAGTTGGTATGCAATTACTCAAAGCTCAGCAAAACTTTGCAGCTACTGGAGTGGTGTTTTTCTGGATTATTTTCTTGAATTTTAGTACTTCCTGAGAGTGTTTTTACATGTCAAAGTAACCTTTCTAACTCCTTCCCATTAGTGACTCCAGCTTCATTTGCACTGTCTCTTGGAGGTCAGCCAGAGCAACAACCCAAAACCCACTATGTTTTCTGACCTAGGTACTACGCCCATAATCTCACTGATGAGACTCAGGAATCTCCAGTCTTTCTCACCCAGAAATACCCCCACATTTGAATGACATTATTCCACAGGGGCTTTCCTGCCAAAATGTTCTTCCTAGCATGCTTCCCTAGGAAATTTTACTGTGAGGAGGAACCGCTTGCCTCATCTGCTGGGAGGTGACAATGACATTCTAATGTCACATTTAAAGGCATGATGCAGGCTACAGCCATGTAACTTTATTACTTGTTTGATATGAAAACAACCTTAAAAAAATATTTTGTTCTACTCACTTGTGGCTTCCGCATCTGGAGGGCATTGAGCTAGTCTCAGAGAGGGCTCTGACAAGCATACTGAGTGGATCAGATCCCTGCCTGTGTCAGTGGGATGTGCACACTATCACTCATTGATTCTACTGGCATTTTTAGTGCAGCACCAAGGAGGAGCTATGCCCTTCCATTAACTGACATTCCCAGATGAATTAGGATATCCCAGTGTTTAGAATTCGTAAACTGATTAAAACCAAAACCAAATCACATGCTGTTAAGTTATACTTTCTCCTTGCAGGCCGACAATGTTTTAGAGTTCTGTGTTTAAGCCCTAGGAAAAGTGGCAGGTATTGTGATGTGTATTTCAACCGAAGTAAATAAGGCAGCAAAGAGGAAGGGGAAATTTTAGATGACTAATGGAGAGAGCTCTGCTAGGAGAGCATGTGCCACTGAGTGAAGCCTGGGGCTCTCATGGCCCCAGGGGAGGTCCTGCTGCTGCTTTAGTGCCGTGCATCAGGGCACTCCCCCTGATGCATGACTGCCTGCATCACGATGCAAGGTGCATCATGGGAACCTGAGTGGGTCTTCTCTCCCCTGACTTTAAATGCCTTCCAGACAGACATCTGCATCCAAACTGGACATCTAGACTCCTTTATAGTCAAGTAAAACTCCTGGAGAAGACGTTATTTCAGTGATTTTAGGTTAGTGAGACGAATTCCATTCAGAAAATGTGCTTGATCTTCTTTTTCACCGTAAATGAAATACAGATTATTTACTTGATGTGCAAAATATTTTTATACAATAAATGAGGCTTACCCTCAACAGATATGTTTTCATGTTAGGGCAGCATGTGCACTAAGTGGAGGAGAATTGGAATTTACCAGAATTACCTGCTTGCATGTGCTTCACCTAACAGCCAAATTGTTAGCACTAACTTTATTTTCAGATCACAGAATATTCTAAGTTAGAAGGCACTTACAAAGATCAATCCCACTCTCGAGTGAATGGTCCATGCAGGGATTGAACCCACAACCTTGGTGTTATTAACACCATGCTCTAATCAACTGAGCACTCTCAGGGACAATTCCAAAGTAGCAGGCCATTCCCAAAACCATTCCCTCACCTTGATTTGGAGTGGGCATTTAACTAAGCTCTCCCACATCTCAGGAGAGTAGATCCACTGCCAATCTGTTGGATAATTGCTCTGCCTCACTCCCACTGAAGCTGTTCTGTATGAATAATTAACTAGTCATTGCAGCAGTGGTTTGAACCTGACTTGCCCACTTTACAGATGAGCATGCTAGCTAGCGGGGTGGAGAATCACTCCCTTACATTTCCCATTCCCCTGTGTGGCTCACTGAACTCTTAATTATTTATATGAAGGGATTTATGAAGCTTAAAGAGAAGAAAGGCTCATTTGGGGATAGCCTGGGGAATGGGAGACCTGAATCCAACTCCTTGCTCTGAATCAAGCCAATAGAGAATTTGAAAGTTAGTCTCTGTCTTCAGGTAAGCTCTTGCTCTTGGGACCATTGAGTTAAGTCTGGTTGTGCCTGCAACAAGGCACAGGGAAAGACCTTCCTCCTTGAAATACTGTAGCAATGAAGCCTCCCTGTCTTCTTTGAGAAAAGGGGCAGTAGGTGAGAATCTCTGCTGCATGTAGCTGGGAGTCATGCAACTGCATACCTTAGACATTGCTGTCCCCAGCATTTCCCACTAGGAAAGTATTTCTCTTATGTAATAAACCTTTCCTATGGCGTGTATAGGAAGTGAGAAGGGGTCCCCAAAGGGACCATAATCCTCAGTGTTACACATTTATGATCTCTATCCTTGTTCTTCTTATTCTATAAGTTGACCACAGAGGCTCCAGAAAATGACAACTGAGTCTTTAGATGCTGCCGTGGCATTTAATACCTGATGTGAACTTGAATTCTTCACTTGAATCAGTGTTCTTTGGCTGCATCTGTACTGCCAAGGCTTTTCCAGTTCTTTCACATGTTGCCATAAGAACTCCAAATAAGGGTGGGATGCCAGTGTACATTGGGTACTTCTGCCACTTGGTGCGTTTTTTCATAGAAGTCAGGGATGACAGGCAAACATAGTGCTCCTGTGCAGACTGACAGTGGATGGGTGTGATCCAGTGTGAAATCAGGCATTACAGCCTTGCAGGAGGCAGGAACACCAGTCTGACATGTGGTCACACTGTTTACAAATGCAATGATGTGACATTTATTCAGAAAACAATGTCCTTCAGAATCTTTCCTGTGCTTTATTGGTAATCAAGGGAAGAAAAGCATTTCTGTTTATAGTCTCATGTTTTATAAAGAAAGCTGAAGTTCAGAAAGAGGAGAAATTCTATCTGAAACCTCATTATTAACTAAATTAGGACTAATCAGTGTTGTATCTCCATCTCATTAGAACTGTCTAAGCCAGTAAGGATATGAGGGGAGACCAATATGTGCTTCCACTCGTTAAGTCTGTGGCTCTCAAGGTACTGCGCAACATAATGCCTTTACCTCTCTGACCCAGAAATGTTGCTTCATCTTGTGATTGTGCAGCAGAGTGAAGGGGGCAGTGGTCTGCCTGGGCACGCAGATTCACCTGATGCAGAAAATCCAGCTTTCTCTGTTAATGTCTCTTGCAAGAGATGAGATCCATTGCAATAGGCTTGAATTCACAGTGATTTGCTTAAGAGAAGAGATTTATTTACCAAGATTAGAGAAAGCCAGTGAGGCGTGTTGTATTTGTTTCTGGTGCTTTTCCTTAAAAAAAAAATGAGGAAAACCAACCCTGAAGTACAGGTCCTATAGAAGGTGCTGAAATAAAACAGATGAATTTGAAATATGGCCTGAAACTTTATAAGTCAAATATTTCTTATAGGATTGTTTTGACTTGGCATTATTCTCCAAAGGAGTACTTCGTTTTCAGAGACGCAACCCTACACTTACCCAGCTTGAGGTGTTAAGGCTGCAACTTCTGTCTTCCACTGGGAGAAAGTGTTCAGATCAGTCCAGGAAAAGGTATGAAAATGAATACAGGATTGTCCGTTAAACTGAGTCATTTGTGAAGAGCAAATATCTACTTGTTGTCTACTTCAGCCTGAAGGATGAGCCTGCTGGTTATGTGCTACAAAATTTGGAATACCACCCAGCTGGTTGGGAGAGTGCCACTATTTCTTTTTTTTTTTTTTTTCTGAGACAGAGTGTCTGCTGTATGGTTATTTTAGTTAATTGGAGATTTTTTTCCTCTTTGCCTGTCTGCCTGCACCTCTGAAAGCTGCTCCCTCTTGTGGTCTAGTGAGATTTATGACTTAGGATATTAATTATACTATGCTTGACCCTTTACATAAAAGGGGGAGCAAGCCAGAGGTTTATGAACTGTAAAGGGATCCTGTTCATAAATTTATTTATGTCTGACTGTCTTAAGTTTTGTAACGTATCCACATTCTCCTTCATCAGAGACAACGGCTAAAATCGAAATGACTAAACATTTTCACATCCATAAAAAAAAAAATAGGACCATCCTCTTCTGTAATGATTTTCCTCTCAAGGAAAGAAAAGGCAGTGGTCCATTTCTGAACAGTATTATAACAGTACATGGCACTTACGTATCTGTTTTTCTCTGTAGGAAAAAACTCGCAGTACTACTACAAAAACCTCACTTTGTACTACTTATAAAGGAAGTAATTTCGTAATGCAATAGGCGTGAAAAAGTGAAGGAGCTGATCAGCTTCACAATAGTTTCTTTCGGTCGCTAATTCTACATGCCAGTTTGGTATGTATATTCAAGGCACTCAAAAATTATGACAACAAGTTGATGGTGAATTTATATTCTTGTTATCATCAGCAATGATATTCTTAGGTGGTATTGGTTTTGATGGACTATGGTAGAATGTCTTTCTGAACTTTTAATTTTTATCATATGCCTTTGTCCAACGGCAGATAACCTAAAATTGACATGTCCTGCAGTTAGTGTGGCTATCATCTCAAATACTCTCGAGTGTGTCCTTCTGGATGCTGGTACGAAAATGTTTTCACCTTCTTACACAGTGACATGTTTTGTCTCTGCTGATATCTTTCATTCACACATTTCACAGATATTTCAACATATATCACAGATATAGGATATTATGTGAAATCCCCTCTGTCTGTCTCCTTTATTCCTGGAAGTTTCCATCTGCTGGGCTGAGGGTACAGCCAAAAAAAGGGACCACTTCTCTCTTCTCTTCTGTCTGTCTGCCCCTAAAGGACTGATTGTCCTCCCCAAAAAATCAAAGGATGACTGGTGAGATGTGTTCAGGTCTTCTGCCTCACATGCTTAGAGGATCTGTTATTAAATCTCTTCTTTTTGTGAATCTCATGTCTACATTTGCTTAACCTTCATCCCTCGAGCAGCCTGTGTGCCCACCTGGGTGTGTGTCTTGCTTGAGGTGACAGGTAGCCACTATCTTCTTGCTGACTGCAACATTCGTTTCAAACCGCACTGACAGCGGACTTGAGGGCCGCACCAATGTCTTTCAACTCTTTTCCCTTTTGTTCTGTGGCCTATCCCTGTCCCTTTTCTCCCTTCATATTTTGCCTTTGTCCTGCTGCCTATTGCTGTTATTATGACGCTGCTGGCCTCACTTCACTGCCCTCCGTTTACACATGTCCCCTGGGACCTATTGCTCCCTTTCCATGTTCATTATAATTTTTATTCCTCCAGCTCAAAAGCCTTATTACTTCACTCCTTGACAACCCACAATTACCAGGCCTCTGGCTTTGTAATTCTCCAGTCTTTTCATCTGTATCACCTGGAACCACATGCTGCGTCTCTGGCCAGCCCTATTCATCTTCTTTTAGTACATTTCTCTGGCTTTTCACGTCAAATTCTAATTTTGCATCTTATCCATGTTCCGTGCTTAATCACTTCTGCCTGCTTTTTTGCTTGTTGCATTTCATCTCCTGTGCCAGTCAGCCTCTGGACTCTGCACATTCCACTGCACCCTCCTCTGTCTCTCTCCTAGTCAGGTTTCCCGTGAGTCCATATCTTCCATCTGCTTTTTACCTCCAGAGTTTCCTTTAAGCTTCCCTGCGAACATGCAATTCATCAAGCAAAACAATAAATAACTCTCTGCTCTCCTCTTCAGACACAGAAACTTAAAAAAAAACCAAAACAAAAGAAAAGAAGGAACATCTCAAAGATTGTGAAGGCCTAACAAAACAAACAAATGATTTTTCTATTTGTCATCATTTCACATCCAAGTATCTCCTAGGATCTATATAGAGTGCTGACACATGACTCTGTGAGGACTTCATCTGGAAACAATTGTTAGCAGGACCCTCTCCACCCTCCACAGGATTTTAAGTTCTTCAAGATATGGATGTTGTCTTCGAATTGCTTATGAAATAGAATGCACAGTTGTGACACACAGCAAATGTGGTGCCTTAGGATGTCTTAGTAATAGTGGCATTGGGGTGATGATGATTATTAATGCTATCTCAAACAATTAGTGTCTGTTTTCATAAAGGATTGCCTTCCTCTGAGTTGGGAATTATTTTACCTTCCTTTCTTTTTTACATATTTCAGCTTTAAGTTGTGAAAATCCATTCTAATCTTCACTCTATCAGATATTTATGCTGCCTGAAACAGACTACCTGTTCATTGTAGAGAAACAGTTAGGAGCTGGAGAGTAAGAAAAAGGAAAGGAAGGGTTCATACAAGGATATGAGTTTTCTGAGTCACCTTTAGAACCTTTCATTTTTTTCACTCACTTTAAAAACAAACAATCAAATAATAAAACCTGGTTTCTTTGTGCTTTTTGTGCAGTGTGATGAGGGCATCTTGTGTCACTTTATGTAGCATCACATGCTGAGCTGTTTGCTATCCTTGGATAACCTAAGGCAACTAAGGTTGCTTCTAAGATGCTCTTAGAAACAGAATTGCAGATGGTATTTCATCTCTAATGTGTCAGTAGTCCTCTGATAACCACAAAAAGGCTTGAAACCTTCTTGTTCTGGTTATTGAGTAGATTTTAAATGCACAAATTCAGCAGAAGCGTGATGTTTCAAAATGCTTCTTTGCTTATCTTTTGTGTCCCCCACGACTTTGCCATCAAAATTTACAGCTGCAGAAATCTGCTGCCCATGCATGTTACAATGTGAAATGAAGAGTGTATAGAGACATTTTGGAGGTAGTTCTTTTTACAGTAATGCATATGCATGAAAAAATACCTTCACTCCGCCTCCACCTCCAGTGCCACATATAACGTATACATATCTTTTTTAATTGACACAGACACATTTCATGTATCTGTGCTGTCACAGCTATTCTGAGAGTGAGGCTCAGGATGCCACAAACCTGTTTTAGTGCCCTCTCAGTGACCTCCAATGTTGCCTGATGTTTAGATGCACTAACGCATCTAGCTTGTAGTTTCCTGGACCCATCACTCCTCTGCTCAATCAGTGTCCTTGATAACAACTGCTACTCGCTGCTAGTATAACGAGACGGCTCCACATTGCAGCAACGTTGATGTTTGCATGCAGAAACATGGAAAGGAATGATCCGTAAATTTCTCATTAAAACAAACTGGAGTCATGAGAGGAGCCTTTTTTGGATGACAGAGGCAGAAATATTGCATTGGATCTGCCCTATTCTTGCCAGTGGGTTTCAGTTCAGTCAATTGAAATCACTAGAGAGAGATGATCCAGCTAGCTAAGACTGTCAGAAGATGTATTTGAATTAATTAAAACAAACATTTTTAGGTAATTGTACCTTGGCACCACATTAGAAATAAGCAACAGCAAGATGAGTTCCAGACTTGTATAGTAAATATATATTATGCTATTTGGAGTAATAGAAGTTGTTAGTTGGTTTTCAAAATACAGAAAATAATATAAAACATGCAAGTAATCTTTCCTTTGGAGACACTACAACCAAGAGAGGAATTCACATGCTTTTTCAAAATTGTCTGTATGATGGCTGCTTAAGAAACTGTAGTAATTTATTGGTGTTTTCTAATATTTGAAACAATTGTTACACGCTAACAATTGTTACATGTTAATTGTTGCATAAAAATTTCAAATCCCAAGCAGTACTTGGCATAATTATTACAGAAGTATTATTTTCATAGGTATTTTATTTGCCATGTGTGATGTACACATGTACATAGATGTTAGCAGTTCCTCTTCTTTGATATGCACATTTCAGGATGTGCCCAGACTCCCCTTTCCCACAGGACCAGAACAGTCTGCAGCTGCATCTGTATGACTGAATTCAGTTCTTTCAACTGGTTTTTGTCTAATCTTATTACACCTCCCTAGTCAAACCTCCCTGGTTAGACAGTGCAGTACCTTCCATTTGCAAAAGACCACACTGAAGGGCCCACCCCTAATTTGTTGTCTCATTTAGCCTGAAGGGAAAGTCCTCTCAACTGGCGAGCAGAAGCAATGCTGTTTCTCTTCAGAGCAACAACTCAAGGGTGCTGTGGCGTGTACTGTTGGCTTAATCTAAGACATACTTTGCTAAAAACCTCAAGTTATACTCAACATATGGAAGAGGATCATTATTTAACTCTTTAAATCAAACCAGATATCCAGTTGGAGGTGGATCTATCGTGATCTGGCAACATATTGTATGAGTGCTCAATTTTAACAAGTGTAAAAGGGAGTTAAAAATTAAACTAAATCTACAGTCATATGCTTCAGCGGTCTCATGGTTGTCTTTTATTACTGTCCTTCTATTAAAATAAGCTCTGATTCTGATGATTTCTAGTGGCATTCGCCTTCTCTCATGACTATGCTAAACCAGCTCAGCCAGAAATGACATAGGGACACATAAATCTACTTCTGTAAAACAAATTTTTCCAAAACTCCCCCCCAGACACCATTGTCTTTGATACAAACTGGTTTATCCCAAGTGTCAGGTATTTAAAAGATTTGGAAGCAAAGATCTACAAGGTCTTAACAGTCATTTTTATGTCATACAGGCTGAAAAACATTCTGCTTTGGGCTTCAGTTTCACTTTGAAACTGCATTAGCACCCATCATCTATTTTTCATGTGAGCTTCTTTGTCCTGTGATTCTGCCCATCTCCCACTCCGATATTTGATTATTGTGCAGTAGTTTGTTGGACGGGAAAATAGTACAGGTAACTCAGATCCTCACTTTTCCCTTCTGCAGCCTTCCCACCAGGCTTACAAGTACCCATTGCAATGGAAGATTAGCACAAGGATGAGGCAGCCTCCAGACATTTTAAAACAGAAAACCAGTTATGATATCTAATCTTCCATAAAAGGGCTTGCATAAAACCAGATATATACTAAAAGGACAGTTGTTAAAAATAAACAAGCAGACCCAATAGACAGGTATATTTGCCTGAGATCTTAACTATACTTTTAGCAAGCAACAGCATAAACAACCCTGATTTTGCAATTATGTGATACCACTCAGACCCAAAAAATAATTTATGAGATACATGTTACTGATGTAGGAAGATGGCTTGGGAATATGGTATGAGTGTGGGATTACTGTACTTTAAAATAGGAGGTTTCTATCTGGTCTACAATAGATGTTGCTCTAAAGCCTGGGGTATGCTAATCCGTGTTTGAATTTAGGCAGGACTGGATTATAAGAATTAAATCTGCATCTGTGCTGGATTTTAACTTGCTGGAAATCCAGGTGATCTGGACTCAATTGATTTAACTCAACTTTCTTAAAATGAAAAACGTATTTGTGCTCAGCAAATCATAAGTAATATAAACTACAAAACAGACTAACAGTTAATGAGTCTCCGAGAACCATACCTTGCAATGTTTTCATCCCAAGAAGGACCAACTTTTCTTTCTTCTTCCATTTTTAATGGAAGCTCGGTTACTTATTGAACAATGTTTATTGAAACAGGTAAGCTACAAGTGTTACAATGATTATATTCCAGTGTTTATTTTTTTATTAACAGTGATTTTATGCTCCCAAATATTTCTTTGTAAATGCTGGCTTAGCATTTGAAGTTAGCATACTTAAATAAATATTTAAAGAAATAAAGGTAGAATATCAAATGTTCATACATGTTGCCTTTCATCAGGCAGACAGATTCAAAACTGTCCTGAAGTCAATGTTATTTCCTTCTCCCAAATGTCACAAATTCCGTCCAGCACATTAAGGAACAATGCACACAAAGAGGGTTTTTTGTTGGTTTTTTTGTGGGTTTTTTGTTTGTTTGTTTTTGTTTTGGGGTGGTTTTTTTTGGTGTAAAAATTCCACTGTGTGATCTTGGGGCTTTTGCTACTCAGTTTGATTGAAATTTTGAAAAAAAAAAAAGAGTGGAAAAAGATGAATGATGCCCCTTTTGGGTAGTAATGTATCCATCGTGTTATATGCTCTGTTTCCTGCATAAGATCATGATTATTATTCCATCTTTCCTCTGAAGACATATCTAAAATCTTAGTAATGTAACTTGCTGAGAGGTTATTACCAGTACATGTAGACTGTGTGTTGTTTTGCAGGTGTCTATGTTTATTATGAAAAACTGAAATTTAGAAATCGCAGTCAGTACTTTGTCTGTCTCAGCTTTCAGCTCAGCCTCTGAGTAACCTGATGCTCCAAATCCCACAGCTGTCGTCTGCCCCAATGTGAGACCTCAGCCAGGGGCCATGCTCTGCTCTGATTTTCTACAGTGCAATTTCACCATGCCAGTGGAGTTACTGGAATTCTAGGGTGCATGAAAGTGTATTTTGGCACCAAGAGTCTCTGTGCAGTCAAAGGAGGATGGGATGTTTTTACCGATTAGCAGAGCTGCATTGATGCTGCTGAGAAGAGGAGCTGTAGGAGAGAGCGGGCACTGAGCTATCCAATGGATTCCGACTGAGGCACAAATTAACCTTTGGTTAATGTCAACACAACTCTGGGTGCAAGAAGATTTTTCCAGTTTTCCCACAGGAACGCAAGGAACAGCCTGCAGGAAATGACGAAATGTTTTGCTGGATGTGTCTACAGACAGAAAATCTTTGCAGCTAATTTTTGTTTCAAGCCCTGGATGAAAGAGTAAGTAGGTCAGAGACACAGAGGAGTAGCTCAGGCAGAACAGAAGACTCAGCTAAGTGACCACTTCTGTTTTGTGTGACCACCAGTTGACAGAAAATGTACTTAAAATAATGTTTTTCTTTATAGCAAAACTAGCTTAATTGTATACTGCCTATACTTAATGTTAGCTGATCCTTTCTCTTCCAGCTATTAGCGGTTACTAGGATTTCCACTTCTATGAATGAATTTAAATAAATTTGGATTTAGAAAATATTTGCTTTTTATTTTCCTCTGTCTTTGCAAAAGTGGAAATTCTGCCGGTTCACTGTGCAGCATAGAGGGAGAACAAACCAGTTGCAGGCATGTCACAGTGAGACAGAACCAGGACCAGGCAATCCCATGCCTCAGAATTCAAATGAATTTGGAGTAGTTGGGCAGTTTCCAAACTATGAAAGTTTTGGGTTGAAGGAGATTTGAAAAAATATTTTTTAAAAATGGCTCAATCATGTTTTATTTCTTTATGGTGCATCAAAAAAACCTGAGAAAACTTTTTGAAATATCATTTGTGCACCTTCATTACCTTTGCAATATCAGTGATATTAAGTTTGATATTACTGATAGCCCTACAATCATTATGTAACTTATTGGTGATTTACACTGAGTTTGCTGTTAATCACGATACTTTAACAAGATGTTTTTTCTTCAAAATGGATGCTAAAAATCATACTTGCATTAGGTGGGCTTTTTTGCCAGTTCTCTTAAAGACTACAAAAATACAGAATACTGCAGTTTGCCTGGTTTTGAAGGAGTGTGTCATGTTTAAAATATTTGTACTCCTCAAAAAAGATTGTACAGGTGGAAATACATATATTGTGGCTTGGTGGGGTGATATTCTTAAATATCATGAAGCAAAGTATTTTATTTATTCTCTTTTTTTTTTCTTTATTTTGGGGGCGTGGTACAGTTACATTGACTGGCCTTCCACTGAACACTTGTGTACAATAGGCAAAACTACAATCAGGTGTTTATTTTAAGGTACATAAAATTTGTGAAAATGAAGTACAGGATCCCTCCCTTAACCTCCCCAGCATTGCTCAGAAGAAACTGTGGAACACACTGGCCTGGTCATGTCAGGCATGTACCTTCCACAGCTTCCAGCTGGGAGTCCAACTCTGAGGAGCATTAAGCATGGATGAAAAAGCATTAGGTTCAAGCAAACACAAATCTTTGTTTGACATAAATATAATAGACTCGTGGAGCTGTAACACAGACAGCAGAAATTTGCCAGCATTTCCTGTTACTGATGTGCTCATCAATCAATATCACATTGTGCTCAGTGTTGTACAGTGCCAGAAAAGCTCTTGACTGAAGGGCTTGTAATAGAACCTGAAGGCTAGACAAAGTAACCACAAAATAAGATGTATTTAAACAAAATGAATGAAAAGTGACTAATTACATCTGAGATGCATCTCTATTGGACAGATTTCTAGGAAGGACACAGAGGGATTCTTCTAGTTTCCTGTAGTTTTATGACTTTTGGTCTAACTTTGTGACCATAGCAGTGATTCCCACACTGACATTTATGGATCACCAAGGAACGGTGAGTCCATGGTATGTTGTCTATTGAAATACAATATTCTGCAATGTTTTGGAGCAAGAAATATTCAAGTAAAAGTTTGATGACAAGCAGGCAGAGTGGTCTCTTATCACTGAAGAGTTATAATGACCTGTTGGCCCAAAAAGTTTGGAAACCTTTATGGGTTTCCATTGTTTAACGGCTTTTTAGCCCACTAACACAGAAGATTAATACACCACCTTTTGGAACATCTTGGTTTCCATTTTTGAAAGGTGAGAGAAATATTTCTTACTCTACTAATTTGTGAACTCTGCCTAATTTTGACAATTTACTCTGTAGTTCTTAAGCAACACACATCATATGTAGGTGGGTTCTTTTAAGCAATGTTTACCATTTATAGGTTGTTCTTCAGCAATGTATATCATATGTACACTGAAGTATTAATAATAAAATTGAAGCTTAGTAGCATGACTGATATCTGAAGAGAAGAAAAAAGGATCTCAATATGGTAATACTGGATGAGTGGTCACTAAAGCACTAACTTGCTCGCCATAGAGAAAACTGCATGCAGAGTCCTCTGTGTACTGCCAGGCAGTCCTTGTGGATAGCTGAAGCTCTGCAGTAGCAAATAATAGCTCAAATTTAACTTCTTTAAATAGGAAAAATTATGTTCATTCACCACTGTGTGTGTGTATTTAAGCCTGTGTATTTTAAGTGTTCTAAGGTTCTTCAGACTTGTAATGACTACAACACAATTGTAGATCACACTGAAAAGTGAAATGTAATTTTTTCAGGTAAAGTCTCAAGACGGAAAAGAACAGGAGTCAGTGTTTCCTTGGCCTCAAATCAAAAAGTTCTTTTTATGAATCTGGAATATGAGTCAGTTGTGAAAAAGCAAATAGTTTTGGATTTCAGAAACAGAGAGTTCTTGAAAGACTTCTTCTAGATACCAACCCAAGATTCAAAGAGGCAAAGATTTCATGCCAAGGAGCAGGAACAGATGAATTGCAGCAGATGACCATCAACTCCACAGCTAAACATAGAAGAGAACATTTTACAGGAATTGAACAGTGAGAAGAAAACTGATGCCAACCAAGGAACAATGTCACTGACGTGGCAACTAACTTAGGAACGTGAAATGTCCTTTTATTTGCAAACCTTCCATTGAGATGTACCAGCAAAGGAAATGCATAGGTTGCAGCCAGAGTTCAGAGCTCCAAGTGATGGAGAAAAACTGGTTTTGAAACCACGTTGGAAAGGATGAAACTGCAAAAGAAAAATACAGATGGTTAGAAAAATACTTTGGAGTAACACTCAGGGATGCAAATGAAGTAACAACTGAATTTCTACAACGGAAAGATGACAATGAGGCACTGTATTTAAAGGTTCAAGGTGAGATCATTTGTCCCTGTTGAGGAACAAATCCCACGCTTCCAGAAGCACAAACTAGGACAATCACTGGTTGGAATGAGAGCTTGCAGGAACATGCCATCTCTCATTGCTCTTAGACAAAGCAGCTACCCTGGTGGCTGCCAGTTGTCTGGCGAGCTCACAAGAACGGGATTGCTTTAGGACATAGACTCACCGGTGAGGTGGCAGAAGGACACGGAGTCTGTCAGGCAATCCACTGTGTTGGATCATCTTTTGAAGGGAAAACAGATCAGTGGCAGAACTATAAAACGTGACAGCAGATGGCATTGTTTGTAGAATCAAAGAACCAGCAATCTGAGCTGAGGCACTAAAAACTGTGGGGAAGGAAGAGGACAGACTCAGACTCTGCACTGACCTCAAGGAGCTGAGCAAGAACATTAAAAGGAAACATTTCCACTTGTTTGCAAGTAACAACATGTGTGCTGGGGGAGAGAGCCGAATTCCTATCAAATTTGTTGCCTTGGCAGGGCTTTGGCAGAGCCGCCTGGACACAGAAAGCCAAAAATACTGCCTTCTCGGTAAACTGCTTAGCAGATGCTGCTGTGCATGGTTGCCTCTGAGCATGACCAGAAATGGTTCCACAGGCACTGCTACAACAAAACTACTACCAAACTACCAAAGATTTGTGGTTGTATATTGAAACAACTGTTTCCCAGGACTCCTGATGACAGTGGAAAAGGCTTTTCCCAGACAACTGAAGGGCAAGAAGACTCAGAAGACTCATGCCAGCCTGCATTTCCTGTGTAATTTGCATGTCATATCTGTTAAAGAAGTCTTTTGTAAGTGAGTTGTGGGGATTGAAGTGTCCATAAAGTAAGGAACTCAAACACTGTGCTGAGGGAAGCTGGAAAAAGCATTGTTCTTCTCCTCCCTCTCTTAACTGTCATGCCGCAGCTATGAAAAATAGAAACATGGATTGCGTTTTTCCTGACTACTGCAAGAGTCACCAATATTGAAAGGAAAATTGCCAGCTGGTGTAATAGGCCTGAAGCAGCTCTGCTGACTCACAGAAACAGAAGCGTTGGCCATACTAATATTTTAAATGAGAGATTAATTAGATAATAACAATTTGGTCAGAAAACTGAAAGAGCTGAATTTGGCATGGGTGACCACTCCGTCTCTGTTCTCCCTTCCTCCCAAGGGACTGTGGAATTCTGAATGGTAATAGCTTGTAAATCTTTGTGTCTGCTCTTCTTCAGTACGGGCTGCCCAGGCCAGCCCTGTCTTTGCAGAGCTTTGTGCCCTCCCCAAAGCAAATCAAGCATCATGATGGCCGTTTTGGATGCTGACGGGTCCTGCTGGCTTGCAGCTGTCTTGTCTTCACCTGTCATTCATGTCACCTGTGCTACCCTATCTTCTGCCTCGCACTTACACATCTGCCTTTTCTAGTATGTAGGAAAGTAGGTGTATTGCCCAAATTGCTTGCACCTAGTAAAAGCTGAGTAGCAAATGGCAACCATTCCCCACAATCTGCTTGTTTCAAATATCACTTTGGTCCAATTCACACTCACTCTGCTGCTGAACAGAGGTAATCCCTAGGCAGCCTGGGCAACAGCCTTGTGTCTCTACCCACACAGCAAGGCATGAGCAAGGCAAGCAGCGCCACAGCAGCCCAGGGGACAGGACCACCGTGAAGAGGACTGATGCCACTTCTGTGCCCAGACCATCTCCAGCACTGCTGGGGTTTCCTGCAAGGGTGCCAATTAGTGCCAGCCATGGAAGCAGTTCCTGCCAGATGGACACCTGCCTGGGAGGGAGAGCACTGAAATCAGCCACGCATCTCAGAGAGGTCACCGAGCAGCCATTCGATGCTAATAACTTTTGGTCACTAGCAACTTGGGCCGCAATCGAACCACTGACCTAGAGGTGAAAGGCTGTATATCCCATTACCAATCTGCTAAACCATCCAGGCTCCCTATTACTGCAATTTTAATTAACTGAGCCAACGACATGAAAGCTGAAGGGAGGGGGAGTGGGCAAGGAAGCGAGAACACATTGGCTTTTACATGATTTGTTTCTTTTGAGTGGGTTTTGCTTTTTGTTGAAAAGCCTTGTCCTAACCTGTGCTGCCCATGAGACGTTCCCCGACCTGCTGCTCAGCACGGGACTAGACCGGGCAGTTGCTGTTAATAGTCAAAAGGGTGAAACACTGCTGCTACCCCCACTTTATAGTGTAACCCCTGGGAGAGCAATTCCTGACATCAAGATCTGAAATTTACTCTCATCAGGAACATTCCTTAGAGTAAAACTGAAATAAATGAAAGTCCAAACATGCTAAATTCTGTTACAGTCTTTTTCTGAAACAAACAGAAAAAAAAATTGTTTGCTCTCAAGTTCCTGGATGCTAGGATCCAAAAAAGCCTGCTGTAATGTGGTACATAACAGGATTGTACTCAATAAGTAGAAAAGTTACTGTCTCTGATAAGCAAATTATTTGACCAGGCCTAAGTTCAGCTGTTACAAGTCACTGGGAATGGCTCCACAGTTGTTTGAGTAAGGAACAAAAGCTCTACGCTCCTCTGCTGAGAAACCATGTTATTGCCAGATACAGAAGAAGAAAAAAAAAAAAGCTATTTGTTTAGCAACGGTGCATGGCATTTGCTCACCTGCTCCTTTCCATGAATTTTAGTGAGTGTCTTCACTGCTGGTTGGGAGCACTGGAGGAAGGATGGTGAGCCCTACAGGAACTCTGAAGTTGTCCTTGGTTTGACTCATGGCATCATCGCCAACAACTTCTCATGCAGCAAGAATCTTTGCAGCTTTCCTGTGGTGGAAGTTATCACCATCACTTGAGTGATGCTTGCAGCCTTTGTGGCTTGTGAATCAAAAAACAGGGGAATCAAATTGTTGCCTCAGACTCTGGGCAGCTCTGCTGCCTTGTCTCCTGCGTGTGGTTCTTACACTGTAATCAGTCAGCAGCCAGTATTGCCCCTTTGTACCCGTGTGCTTCCTTACCCAAGTGCCTACATTTCAAACAGCATCCACTCCACTGTCAAGCCTGAAGTACTTCATGCTTGTTCTTGCACGTGTGTTTGATAAGTCACGGCATGACTATTTTCTCTCTGTGTGTTGATTATCCACTGTGGTCTGATCCCACAACATAAACGACAGACAGAGAGTCCCTAAAACACAGCAGCTCCTTGAGGTCTAGCATCCTGTGAAAACCCTGCTCCTTGCAGGCTGTTCCTGTCTCCAGCAGTGCAAGCACAGGAGGGGGCCTATCTCAGCTTGATTCCAGTCCCCAGCTGTCTGCAACAGCTGCTTTTGCTCGGGGCCTCACAGACAGCACAGGCCAATCCGTAACTCAGGGCTTCCTGGAGGTGGGGAGCCCTCAGCTGAAAGCCTCTGCAACCCCTCGTATGCGTGAGCCTCTTTGATGCTCTTGTGCCTTGTTACTTCAAATGCTTTGCATGTGTAACTTGTGCAACAGGTCTAGAAAAAGAAAATGAGCAAAAGGAAGCCAGAACCAAACTGTGCTTTTAATTATACCCGTGGTTGGGATGGAAAGCAAAGTACTAAACAAACCCCAGCTATGTGTGCCCTGATGGCTCTTCTCCTTTCTCACTGCCACTCTCCTGTATCTTATGTACTCTGCTCAAGGTGCACTACCTTGATCTTTAGTAGTCTCCTTTTACCCCTTAGCACCTCTCCAGAGTGCAGCCTTGCTCTGTCCCCTGCCTTCTGCTATCCTTCACTGATCCCTCTCTCCCTGCTCCCAGAGAGGATGTTAAAGTGTCACTGCACAGACCCAGGAATTTGTGGCACCATGAGAAGAACAGATGAGAAATGCCATGGCAGCTTTGCAAGTCTAGATTTGGGGAGTGGGGAGAGGTGACTTTTGTTAGGAGCATAAACAGCAGCATGCCTGTCAATGGACTAACATGCAGTTCCTCCATCAGCTTCCATCTGAAGATCAAAGTGCTGAAGGTCTGAATGTAGGAACTGTACTGCAGCATCAAAAAATGTTGTCAGAGAAATATGACAACTGCTTGGGAGAGGATCAGTGCAGTATTTCTAGAGAAACATCTGCATTACAGGTTAGAGTAAGGTTTCTGTTATGGCATGCCTGCTCTCCTGTTGCCATGCTGAAGTTGGTTAGGAGTGCACCTAGGCAGCATTCAAGAGGCAGTGAGGAAAAGCATCTCATTTGCATCTTCACTGGCCCTGAAGGTGTGAGCACTCCTTGTCTGTCCCAGCAAAATCCAAAGAGGGTTACCTTAACCCTGTGTGCGTCTTTTATCCCTCAGTGTCCCCCTGCTGAAGATTCTGTACAGCTCACTACCTACCAGAGGAAACACAAGCTTTGTGTGGGAAACTGGGCTCTTTTCTGGTGGTCTGGTCTGTGCTTGGCGGATGCTGGAGTGGAAAACAGTGCATTAACTGCTTAGAAGGTCCACAATTTAAGGCAAAAGCTGAGATACGGAGATGGGCCTTATAGCATGACTGCTCTCTGAGCAACGAAAAGGGTGATTTCAGGCTGTTTTCACTACAGCCTCCTGCTAACATAGGCAGGGAGTAAACCATTTATAGCATTGGCTTTTCTGCTTTTAGACCGAAAACCTCAAAGTTAATAACTTGTTGAGATGAATGAGACAGTTCATCTACTTCAGAGCTCTTTCCCAGGCTGCCTGCAAACTCAGCATGACAAAGGTTTACACATGGTTACCTTTCTAATATTTTTTTTTCCTGCTCATCATGGCTAAAAGTGTGTGTAATACATAGAAATGAAACCAGATTCTGAAGCACACATTTCGCACGAGAGCTGAATGTTAAGCAAATTCCATGAGCAGAGAAGCATAATCCTGGCTTATGCTTGTAACACATCCATATCTCAGACAGGCACAGACTAGGTTTGTATGCTAATTTACAAAAGCCTCTCATTTTATCTCTTCAGTGACGATGCACTCCACTTTATCTCTGCAGAGCAAGTTATTGGGAAACACTGCAACTCAGGTCCCCAAAGTAGACATCTCCAACGCTAACCTTACTCCAAGTGCGTGAGATTATGTAGCTTGTAGTGCTGTCTGACACATCATGACAAATTGTGGAGAAGAGAGAAGAGTTGCACACTCTGTAGCTGGTGGATGCTCTGCTTAGCAGAGCAGTGTGGAGGACAGTGCCTGGCTCAGAGGCTTACCCACAGCAGTGGCACTGTGCTGCAGACTCCCACTGCCCAGGACTGCACTGCAAGGCACGGCTGGATCAGCACAGCTGGGTGGCAGCTACAACTACTGTTTGAGACAGACAGGGAGAGAGCAAGACTTTGCCACACTAATGTGAGAAGGATAATCTCAGCTGCAGGAAGGCATGAAGAGGAAGGGATTCTTAACACTAGAGGTTTGACAGGACTCATAGGTCTTGTGGAGATCTTGCTCCCACTTGCTTCTCTGAGTTTTTCACATCACTGTTGCTCAAAATTGAAATGGGAAGGTTGAATGGGAAATCCTTTGATAGCATGGGAAATATTTCATTAGAATTGCTGGGTTTCCTGTGCCCTCAGCACTTCTTTACCATCCTCCAGAGATCCGCAGGGCTCTAGATCAGATGCTTTCACTCCTGGCCTCTATTAACACTTGGAAATCATTATTCCTGAATGTCCTCCAGAAGCCTCTGCTCCCTACTATAAAGTGTCTTAAACTCACATGCTTTTTTCTTTACTTTGGCGCTCGCCAGATTTCTCTTTACCTACTGTGAAGCTCATCACGTCCTCCAGTCACATTCACATCTACCCACTAAGCCAACACCCCCAGGGACGTGGCTCCCCCTGCACACGAATCACCTGCAAGAGAGACCCTGCCCTGAACCATTCTGGTCACAGGCACTTCCACTGAGACACCCAACAAAGGCACAGGAACCTCCTCGGACCATCACCCTGTGCTTACAGCCATCCCTGTCATGCCCTGAAATGTTAGTCCCCTGCAAATGCCTCACCACAGACATAGCTGGGGCCAGGACCAGCACAAGACTAAAACTGGGCATCTGAAGTGTGGCTGCAGACAGTCGCAAGCAACAGAAGCACCAAGAGTGACAGAAGCATGCTGCTGCGAGCTTGACTGCTTTTCAAACAGGATGTGAATGCTAACAATACAACTTGACTCTCTGGGGGATTTTGGCTGTCTGAGTACTGGAGATTTGAAAATCACTGGCTGCTTCTAAGCAAGAAGAGGAGGGCTAAGGGTGCTCTAGCAATGAAGGACACTGGAAGGCACAGGAGAGGAGAGGAGATCCTTCAATCTTGTTCCTGTCCGTAACCTAGCTGTCTGGCAGGCCACTTGATTCTTCCAGTTTAAGTTTTGTTTGCTTTGTTCTGGACATGACACCAGGCTCTTTCCCACATTCCACAGTCCAGCCTGGACCTGAGACAGAGAAATGCTCCACCTCTACCACAGGATTACGTATCCTTCCATCCCCCCATGCTGGTTCCCTGATCTTGCCACTCTCAGGCCACATAGCAGCAGTCCTGAGAAAGCAAATGCAGGCATAGCCATTGACCCAGATACGTCATTTCCCAGGATGATGCCATCAGTACACCAAGGGCTTATGTCACGAGTCATGCATTAAGCCTCAGACTACAAAATTAAATTTTAGCTCACAATAGTAGAGCAGCATCCCCAAGTTATCAGGCCAGCAAATTGCTTTACCTGGATAGCAGGTTCTTAATTAGCCCAGCACAGATCTTTGCTCCTGTCCTGGAGTTAAACACTTATGTAATTGTACCTCACTGTGTTTCTCTGGGCTTGGATGAAGACTACACTTCTGTGATCCAGAGAGGCATGACTCACTGTCATGTCACCCAGTGCAAATGAACTGCTCACCGTAGGAATGGTCCTCTGCAAGATGGATCATTCATTGTCCAGCTTCATTGTTTTCCTGGCTGTGGGTTCTTTTCCCATTGACCTGCACATAATGCCCCTCTTCCCTCATTTAAATGCCTGCTGTCCCCGAGAATGGCACCACCAGCACAGACTGTTCTCCTGCTGTTTTACTCACTGCTACAGTCGTAGTGCAGGTCTCTACTTTTCAGGCATAGGTACCCAGACCAGACCAGCATCAGAGAGAAAAGCGCAATTGCTGGAAGAGGGATCACCATCCCCAGATTGTTTAAAGAAGGGAAAACATGCCGGTGCTGCTGTACTTTTAAGTAAGAGGAAGAAAGATGTTTTATCGGCCTTCCTGCAGCTTCCATTTTCTTTTTCAAGGGGTTTTGGTTTCCCTGAGGGAAGCTGGACCACCCAAGGATGTAGCCACAGCGTGGAGCACAGAGGAGGGTGAACATCTGCTGGCGAATACAGAAGGATGGGAAGAAGGGACAGGGACAACAACAAGGGAGAGACAGTAAATGCTCGAAGTCACAGATGGCAGAGAGCAAACAAGCTCAGCAAATGTCCATGATGCTGATGAAATCTTGCACCTAGGGGAGGAAGAGAAGCAGAAGTGAACTGTACCTGCATGCCTACATCATTGAGATTTATGTATCTAAACACACTAACACTTTTTAAAAACAAATTCACTTGCTCTTTTCACTAATCCTACAAAAAAAGCCTCTCTATGCATTTCTTAGACCCTTTTTAATGCCCTCTGACATGCCAGTGTTGGAGTGCATGAAGAGCTTTACAGCATGGCATAGAGGTCCTTCTGGGATCTACAGTACTCTCAGGCTTTAACCTCAGGCTCCTTCATTTAAACCTCTGCGTGTTTGTACACATCTATTATTGGATTTTCAGATGAATTCCTGGTAAACAGGAGGGGTTTTGTTTTGGGTGGTTCTTTTCAATTTTTTTTTCTTTTTTTGGCAACTGCATTTTTCCTTCATTCAGCTAACTAGTTTTCATCAGCATCTCTAGGAGAGTAAAGACATGAGGGCGTCCACTGCAGGGTAAAACCGCCAGCGGTGCTAAGACTAGGGGTTGAGTGTGTAGGCAAGCTTTGGAAGGCAACTTTTGAAATCAAGAGATATTTTATTGCTTGTAAATCAAAACACACCATGGGGTAACACCACAAGCACTGCTGATTTCTGCAGTTTGCTGAAGCGCCCTTTCTGGTTTTGCTCTCACAGAAAAGTGAAAAAGTTACATGCAGGCTCAACATCTCATTTTGGGTGCCTTCCCTGCTTCAAGCATCCTGCTCTCCTTGGCCTTGAGTCTCAGCAGCACTGTGCCGGGGCAGATGGCATGCAGGAATCTGCTAGGGAACAGCTCTGGGTCTAACAGCAAGAGACTGCTGTCTTACTTTCAGGCAGTAAAAAGACAATCAACACTGTAGTTTGCTTTCCTTAAAAGTGTTCTCCCTAATCTGCTGTAGTTGTTCCACATCAGTCTTAAAACATGAGCATTGCCCCATGTATAATGTTATTCTTTTATCAGTTTTTTGCACTCTGAAACACAGCAGCGACACAAAATATCTGATAGCTGTCACAAGAGAGAAGAAAAAAAAAACTAGTTTCAAATCCAACCATAATAGTGCATTTCAGAAACTGCCAGAGCAGATTTTTCCACCTAATAAAGAAGGATTTTCCACCAAAGTTGATACAGAAGAGGAAGGAAAGAAGACACTTGGGTGGCATGCTGTGTGTGTTGGGTTTAGAGCACAGGGGCACCAGCTGCTTGTGGTGACATCTTCATCTGCCTTTTCATCTCCTGTACTTGTGCTATGCTGTATTGCAGATAAAATTCCTCTGGCTAAGATTGAGTATTTCTTCATGTGTTCACGGAGGATGGCTCTCTACTTAGGAGCTCCACTAAGAGTTCAGGATTTCCAGTAAATATAGGCTCTGGAAGGGGGCTGTGCTTGTGGAAATCCTTCTCTTTTCCATAGATTCCCCCTTCCCTGTTGTTGTATGGGCCTGTCTTGAAAAATGATCAATACAAGTTATTGCAAAATTACAGTGTTTTACAGGTTGAACAGTTTACATTTTTACGCATGGATGCCTTTCTATCTCCTTCTAGCTATTACTTCCGTTCAGAATCCCCTAGGGAAAATTACTTCATCCTTGCTGATACAGATGGCAACAGGAGAAACTTCTAGCATTTGATAGCACTTCAAAAAATAAAGCCACTACACCACAGAGCATTCACTTCTACTGCAGTATCCCAATGCAAGGCATAAAAAAGAAGGCTGAAACTTCTCTTTGTCATGTCCTGTGTTGCTTCTCTAATATCATCTGTGATATCATCTAATAGAAATGTCTTAAGAAATAGTGTGTTTGGTGGAAGAAAGAGAACTGGCTTTGTTAGCTGAACTGATTTTAAGAAAATTTGCGCATTAGTTTTCAATAGAAAAGGTACGTTTCATAAAAAGATAGGAGACATAGTGCTGTTAATTGTAGTATGCAGTTTATACAAGGAGACATTTGGAAACTGAGGAAAAACAAGGAAGTATGTTTAGATAATGTAATAACTCTGAGTTCATTTTGTAACTTAATTAAAGGGTCGTGTGATGCCACTTAGAAGTCTTCTCTGATAGGCTATTACGTCATACTGCCTTATGCAGTTTTTCTAACCTTACAGCCACTATCCTCTTTCATCACTTATATGTGGTCAGCTTGGAAAACAACCAAACAGAAAAGACTAATATTCTCAAAATGAGGTATTTTTCTCCATGCAGAGACAATGGCATAGCTGTATGTCTCCTGCACTCGATGCAGCTTGTATTGCTTTCTCTCAAATGTTTGGATTAATTTCCTGTTCAGGGTAGACCAATCCCTCACTGAAGTAAAAATCATGTCAGCTTTAGCAGGAATGTTTTCAGAGTCTCCACCTGGGAAGACTACATCTCTGAGTGGGAAAATAAACACACTGGCCTTCAGTTGGTTCATTGACTATTTTCTCTGCTGACAACTCTAATTGTTCTGTCAGTCAGGATGGTGACAGTTTTCAGCACCAGGTCCTGAAAGAACAGGAGGATAATGTTGTCTTTTATTAGTAACTGACCTCAGAAAACATGGAGGTACCTAACTTTGTGTTCATAAAGTTGACTTAGAAACTAGGATAGACTGGATAGTGCTGTGCAAATGGGCGTGAGCTGACACAGATAAACTTTCACAGTGTCTTTCCTTCTGTTTCAGATTTAATAGTTTGGGAGGAGTTTTTATATATCCTCACCAAGTTTTAAACTGCACCGTACTCTCAATTATGTTATTACACTAGGAAGTGACTGCATTTCACTTAGGTATAACAGAGCAATGCTAGGCCTGTCATTCACATCGTAATACTGACATGAAGGAAATATATTTTGAAATTCATTAGATGCTTTTTCTCCTAAATGCTTTTTCTCCTAAATGAAGACCTTTCTTTGGAAAGGAAGATTTTTGCAGACTTCTAGTAGCACCGATAAGAAAATAACAGCAATATACACCACAAATTACTGATTCAAATCAGCACCAATTTCTAGAATAGAGCAGATAAAAATTTGTTACCAGTTGTTAAAACTACTTTGCCAGACTTCTGGACCACCTAAATACATATCTACACATCTGCACTGACAGTCCTTTTTTAAAAGTTTGGTGAGTTGTGGTTTTTGTCAAGTGAACAGGATACCTATGCTGTATTACAGGAGCAGACAGCCATCTCTGATTTTGTACAAGACAGTCAATATACCCTTTTCGCATACAAATGTTATTTCTGTAACAAATCTGTCCAGAGCGTTTCTTATATCATAATTTCTGACACAGTAGTTTCTTATTAAGTATGTCTAAAACATAGGAAAATTAAATATTCTTTCATGGGTAACACTAATGCCTGCAATCATGATGTCATCATTGTCTTTATCACAAGACACTAATTTCCTACCCACTCAGTGAAACATACCTAGAAACAATTGTTTATCTTTTAATGCCGTTTCTCTCAAATGCCTCTCCGAGTGTTACAACCCAGAGAAACTTGGAGGAACTAAAACAGTACACACTTTCCCTGGTGATAGTAATAACTCTTGAGCACTTCTGTGCATAGATGTGCTTACACAAATATAGGAACCCTCCATCTTACAAAATACTATACAAGAAGACGCAGTGGCAGTGCACATAAACATTTTGAATAAAGGGGGTTACACTGGTGTCACAGCCATGAGCTATAGCACTGAATATGCTGACATACATGCACAGCAGACAGCATTTGCATCTCTCTAGTCCTCTACACCTCTATACCTCTTCTCCTGAGTCCACTAAGCCAGCTGCAGAAATAGTGCATTGCTTCCTCTTGTGTTGTACTACACAAAGAGTTCATTTTAGCTTTCACAAACAAAAAAAAATTAGGGCTTTACTGTGAGGGCAAATAAAGAAGTACTCCTAGTGGAAAGCAGCACTGAGCTGCTGCCTGCTCTTGGGGAGGTCTGTTTACCCCTCTGTGCCCTGATGTCCCATCTAACTCAACATCTGGCTTCTCTATTTAAAATGCAGAGATTGTCTATTACTCCGCATCCGCAAGTGCCCACAACAATAGAAACCTCTAAAAGAGATCAAGACCACTAGCACATAAAATATGGTGAGTATCGATGACAACATGGCACACATACGAAACGTCTGTCTTGTTTTGAAATAGCCACCATTTGAGTCACCATACACAGATCATCTGACAGTCAACCCCATCTACCATTTAAACTGCATCACACCAATATTGCTACCACATATTCCATATTTCTCATTGTTTTTAGAACAAAATTCTACATAATAAATAGTTAAGCATTTATATTTTAGATACTCAACACTCTAAAATATTCATTAGAAAAAAATGCACTGATGAAACTGTACTGTTCCTCATCTTTAATTAGGATAGGCCTGAGTTCTCATCTCCAAAACTAGAATTTGCTGTAGGAAAATACTAATGGCATTAAAATCTGATATCTTACTCTATTCTGTGTCTGAGAATAAGTGCTCTGTCGTGTTGGATGTACACAGTGCCTATCTATCACCCCTCCATATGCGCATCTAACCCACACAGAAATAAAACTGGGGGTGTGGGAATGATTTCTATTTTGTGGGCTGTATATCACTGCTTCAAATTACTGGATAATTATGTAATTTATTATTATTGTGTGTGGGTTTTGTTCTGCTGTGGGGTGGTTTTTCTTGTTAGGATCTTTTTTTTAGATACTGATTGCAGTGCCAAGGGATGTGAATGGCCATCCTTCAAATCAGAAGGAAAAATTAATACACAATATCATGAAGACATATCTTCAGTCCTATATATAATAAGTGCTAAGCTCTTTTTTTTTTCATTCTTGTCCTATAGCTGTTAAGGGTGATTTCCAGCATGACAGGCATGACTTTCTTCCTTGGTTAATTAAATTTGGCTGCAGTTGGATTTAACGTATTGAACAAAGTCAGAGCTGAAATATGTCTTTTGGGACCCTGCAAAGCAGGGAGCTGAAGCTGAGAGCTGGGACCAAGAGTTTTGTCATATCATATACTCAACAAGATAAAAATCTAGAGATCTTTATAGCACCAGTTCTGAGGTGGAGATTTAGTAATGCTTTTCTCTACTACATGTCCAATGGGAAATAAAAGTGATGGAAGTGATTATCAAGCTGTACAGCTACTGCAGACAACTTTTGTCTTTGGTGTCTTTTTCATCATGCCTTTTTTACTCTGTTTCATCTTTTAACCTGTTCCTCTCTCAATTCATTCTCTTTTCCTCATTTGGTCGGGGTTTCTCTAGCTCATTTGCTCTTCTCACTTCTTACTGCTGCCACATTTCGGCACATTTCAGACTGAGGTATGACCAATCATTATTCGTATTTGACTATTTTGAGTGAAGGAAAACATGGAACTTTTCAAAAAAACCAGCAATTTCTATCTTCTTATTACCTAGTGAAATAAAAGACTGCTACTGAAAATTCTGAATGAGGTCTAGAAAATCTGGTTTTATTGGAGAAATCTTAATTTTTTTGAATAATAGTACTGCAAAACCACTTATGAGCGGGCCAAATAAAAGCAGTACTTAACAGAGTAAATATTTATTAGCCTTTTCTAGAAGTTATCCTATTTCTTCACTATTAGCTACGCTCCAAGCTTTTATTTCTCCTGAAACCTAGGACTGACTCTAACACAGACCTTCTGTGCTGCCCTTTTGTGTTCAAGAGGCCACAAAGTATTTTGTAAGATGCAATGGAAAGTAAGTAAAACAAAAATATGCAATAATATTTGAAGGTAGTACTTGCTCTTTTGCTGTCTCCTGTTGATATCAGAAAAAGCATATCAATGTTAAATTAATGATATGGAATGGGACGTGTTTTAGGGAGTTACAGATTTATATTTTATTTTCCAGATAGCAGTGGACAACCTCACTATTGCATGTTGGCAGTAAGTTGCTCTATCAGACGTGACAGCTTCATCTTTACACTGAATTAATCCCATTGACAGACATGACATACATTTGTTGTTGGGTTGTTGTTGGTCATTGTGGATAGACTGATTTACAATTGAGAGATATTGCAAGAGTTCTGCATTTTCATTCCAAGGTCACGTCGAGAACTTCCTAAAACAAGTGAAGGCACACCTCCCTGCTAGATGCACTAATACATCTATCTTGGGGCTCACATAACTCTAAAATCTGGATCTGAGATTCAAAGTTATTAGAATAGTTAGTGGGTACTAATACCACACAGCTGCTTTTTCTAAAATTTTGAACTGTCCCTCTAATATCTGACCACAGAGCTGCTGGGCCTCTTGCAGGCCTGTAACCTTTGTGTAGCTCTGATCAGGCCTTTCTGCAGGTTTTTACTTCGTGATTATGGCCACTCAGGTTTTACGTAGGGGTTTTCTCTTTCAGCCACACAGGCATAACTCTCACTTTGGTTTGTGGTGTTCTGCATTTTGGAAGCTGCAACGTCTTTTTCTGTGATGGTGACGAAGACAGCTTTTGTCCCTGTTGATTCCTTCAAAGATGCCCTGCAAAAATCCTTCCCAATCTGGCCCCTCCTCTTCCCTCTTTGCATCTTTCTGTTGGCTCTTGCTTTTCTAAGGGAGCAGACATCAACAGACTGGTCTTCACGTCTCATCGCTGTTGTAGCAGCTCCACACTCTGCTGCCCTTCCTCTGTCTTTCCTTAGGTTTGAGATTATCTACCTCTGCAGATCCCCATTGGAAAAGGGAGCTGTAAGCCCCTTACCTCTCTCATCTTACCATTCCCCACACAGGAATTCTCCCCAGCAGATGTTACTAGCCTTAAATGATAAAAGTACACTGTTCAAGCACTGGGCCCATCTGTAGAGCACCCTATGATGTGCCCAGGACAGCACTGGATGGTTACTTGCTGGGAGAGATGTCTGCCCTAAAGAAAATCCACAGGCATGGAAGGGTTCCTGTACGGACTGGTGACTGGTATCTGCAGCAGCATCTTGGAGGAGTCCCCTGGTTTCCTTCTGACAGTGCATTGCACTGAACAGCTGGCCAGGTTGCTGCCACCATGCTTTTGCTCGAGGGGTCCTACAACCCAGGCAAGTGTCATCACGCCAGGGACATTTTGGTTTCTTTCTGTAGAAGAGCTTCTTCTTCCCAACACACACGGCTCCCTGCAGCTCGCTCTGTCTCCAAATGCCCATATCTCCCGGGCTAACGTGTTACTTTCTGTCTCAGGCAGGCAGCAGGGCAAATGCTTCTAAGAATGAAACAAACAAAACAAAACAAAACAAAACAAAACAAAACAAAACAAAACTAAACTAAACTAAACTAAACTAAACTAAACTAAACTAAACTAAACTAAACTAAACTAAACTAAACCAAACTAAGAAAGAAGCACCCAGAATAAGCATGCCACCCTCAACGGGAGGCTGCAGGAGAGCCCGCCAGGATGTGGGGTGGGGATTGTTCCCCAGGCGGCACGTGGGGCCGGGCTCAGTCCAAGCCCGCAGCCCCCGGACCCTTTTCCGTGCCGCAGCAGGGCTGCGCCGGTCCTCCCGGGCTCCCTCCGGGGCCGGACGAGGCCCCCCGACCGTCCCTCCCCCGCGGCCAGGCCATCTCTCACCCTTCGCCTGAGGCGCGAAGCAGCAAGCACAAAGAGCGGTACTTTTTTTTCCCTGGGTTTTTTCTTTCCCTTCGTGGGGGGCTTAAAAATACCTCAGTGATCGACATCGGGCAACGCGCGAGGCTTCGGCAGAGCAGAGGTGTTGTACATTTGACAATTCTGTTAAAACGTTAGTAAAGTTCACGCAGCCTCGATGGCATCTGAAATACTAAATAAGAGACCAGTTTCAATCCCAATCCCCACTGGAGTGGATACACTAGTATGTTTCTTATTTTTATTTTCCTTATAGCCTGTTAAATTAACTAATAAAGTCAACACAGAGTTCTCTGTGTGGCTTCAAAAAACTCAGTAATTTTGTTAGAAAACGTTGAAATCCAACCCCAAAGTATTCAGCCCAAATATTTAGTTAAAGTAACCCTGTGGGTTAATAAACTAAACAAAGGCAAACCATGCAAAACTGCAGCAATGAAAACCAGACTTAAATAAACGAAGGAAAGTTTATAAGAACCCTTTAGCTGGAAAAAAACAGTGAAGGAAAACTGCATGAAAGTTTAATATGAAGCATGTGATACACAGGGGCTCGTTTTACAGGTACACAACTTCACTTCAGACAGTCGTTGTCTCCAGAAAAATTTCGAAAATTATTTTTCTGCTAAGCTGCATTTCCCTCGAAACCTCACAGCAGCGTTTTCTGCTGAAGAAACACTCGACAGCTTTTGGCAGGTTAAGAGGACCTCTTCTCCGTGTTGCAGCTCTCTCACTGCCCACACTTCACCACGTTGCTAATTTCGGTGTCTGACTTGTTTAGTTATTTCAGCTTCAGTAATGTGGTTGCAAAATATTTACCTTTCACACAAGAATCTGGATTATTTTGATTAGAGACCGATGCACTCTTCAAAATGTTTGCTTATGGGCAGGAGTTCTTCAAAAAGGGGCACAACAAAAGATCGCTCTTCTCAACCACCACTTTTAAAACAGTTGTTAATAGCTAAACCCCGGGTTGCAATAGAGATGGAGTAAGCCTTTAAAAAAAAAAAAAAAGGATATTTCAACCAAGCTGTTTAAAATGTACATGCTAAATTATCTCAGACTGCCTTCAGCACGTTGGCAGTTGGTAATAATTATAACCATCGCTGTTCTGCAGTTTAGATGATCACGGAAGAAACCTTCACGACAATTGGTTTTTTATCAAATAAAGGGCATGGGATTGATGACGTTTTTCTCTGTGGGTTTCCAAATTATTTTCTTTTGCATTATATCCCCAAAGAAGCAGCCGTGGAGAAGACCGCTGGAAAAACAAGCCCCAAAATAACAAGAGATCGTTTAAACTTCTCTTAGTTGCTTTTCATTGTCAAGAAAAGCTGAATAAACAGCGTCGGCCCCGCCTGAGAGCTCAGAAAGCAGGTTTGAAATGAAAGAGACATGCAGAGGGAAAAGATGAGGGCTTTTTTTATTTTCTTCCCTTTTCGAGTACTTAACTTTCTCCTTTTCAGAAAGGAACTTCGTGCAGCGCAGGGAGCACTTTATTTACCGTGTACAGAAGAAACAAGTCAAATTTAAAATTAACCTCCAGTTGTGCTGGGAATAGATCGGACCAAACATGGGGGGAATTCCTTTATTTTCCCCTTCTGATATTTTTGTCCAATTCCGCTGCTTAACTATCACCCGTTGTACTGCCAATGAAGGGAATGGACCCTTTCGGTGACAAGCCCTGATGAAATGATTTCCTTTGGAAAGAAAAAGAGAAAGATGGACTAAGGAACTTGGGGCAACAAAGCTTTACAAGGAGAGAAGAAAGACTTGGG